>MCJB01018384.1:0-54058 GCA_002018475.1 Nicotiana obtusifolia | reverse complement strand
CCCCCCCCTCTAGCATTGTGCATATATTCTAACAAGTACGGTTTTAGTTTCCTAGATCGCTTTGTAAGTTGGGCGCTAACTTTTCTAGCTTAGGATATCTCGTTTCAGCATCGCCTATGGTTCTAATAATATAATATATAGAAAATTGTGTAACTTCTTCCTTCTGAACTAGGACACCATTTACCGTCACCTCGAAAACCACCAAGTAAAGGTACAGATGTTCGTCGGCTTTCGGAATGTGCAGCAAAGGAGGGCTGGACAGATATCGCTTGAGTTCTTCCAAAGCTTCCTGGCATTCCGGATTCTAAGAAAAATTGTTCTTCTTCAATAATGAGAAGAACCAATGGCTTTTATCTGACGATCTCGAGATGAACAAGCCCAATGCGGCTATCTGCCCGATCAGTCTTAGAACCGCCTTGACAATGTCAACTATGATGATTTCCTGTATGGCTTTATTTTGTCAAAGTTGATCTCTATCCCTCGATTAGATACCATGAACCCGCTTGCTTGAACCAACCCTAAATGCATACTAGTCCGGGTTTAGCTTCATATTGTACTTCCTTAATATGTCAAATGTTTCCTGTAAATGTTTCAAATGGTCCTCTACTCGCAGGGACTTGACCAACATATCGTCAATATAAACATTCATTGATTTTTCTATTTGTTCTTCGAACATAGTTTTACTAGGCGTTGGTAGGTGGCACCGGCATTCTTTAATCTGAACGGCATTACGTTATAGCAGTAGATGTCGAACTTTGTTATGAAAGAAGTCTTTTCTTGATCGTCCTGGTCCATCCAAATTATGTTGTATCCAGAGTAAGCATCGAGAAAGCTGAGTATCTCATACCCCACTGTCGCGTCGATAAGTCGATTGATGTTAGGCAAAGGGAAAGAATCCTTTGGACATGCTTTGTTTAGGTCCTTATAATGTACACACATCCTCGGTTTATTTATTTTTTTAGGTACTACCATTATATTAGCTAACCAATCAGGGTATTTAACTTCCGGGATGGAACCTATTTTTAGAAGTTTAGATACCTCATCCTAGTTGAACGCGTGTTTAATATCAAACTGTGGCCTTCTCTCTGCTTGACCAGATGGAACTTCGAGTCTAAACTCAACTTATAAGTGATTACTTCCGGTGGAATTCCTGTCATGTCTAGATGGGATCAAGCCAAATAGTCGGCGTTAAAATCTATGTTTTCGAAAGTAATAAAATGAATAATTAAATTGATAAATCACAATTAGCTTATCTGACGGAGGCGTTAGGTGCCATCACGACTTATAGTAAATTTTGGACCGTAACCATTATTCTATTAGATATAAATGAAAAGAAGAGATCAAAAGACTTGCACTGAAATCTTCAAAATTGAAATATTTCATTTATCACATTTTATATCATACTACTATTACTTCGAGACGAACAGTTTTCCAAAACCATTTTTCTCTAAGGTTTCTTGAATATGTATTTACTTTAGAAGAATAAAATTAATAGTAATATATCGTTATCAGTTTCCGAACAATATTTATTTATAAGTTTACGTTATATAAATAGTCATTGTAAAAAGTTGTACATCATCTAATCACAATCTAAAGGATATTTACCGACGAGGGGGAGCCACAATATCCCTCACGGGTTTGATCGAATCAGTAACTTTGATTCTAATTATATATTTATTTTAAAAAATTTATTAAAATAATTAGGATCTCGAACCCACGAGTTAAAAATTCTGGCTCCGTCCCTATTTACCGATAAACCTTCTTAAAACTTAGGATTGTATTCTTGAAAATAAAACATATCACCTGCTCTCCGATAAATAAAGAAAAGTAATGATGAGATAAAAATTTTCTTACACTAAACGGTATTAATAACTTAAACTTTTCAATTATTTAAATATATAGTTTGATGTTTGGGGAGGAGGGTTAAGTTAAATAGGACAAGCAGTTCTGTGCACTAAGCTTTCGTTATGTGCGAGCATGGAAAATGATCGGACCAAAAGAATTTATTGTACGCAATTTACCTTGTATTTTTACAGGAGATTGTTTTCACGGCTCGAACCGTAATCTCCTGGTCACATGACAGCAACTTTACCAGTTACAACAAAGCCCCTCTCGGAAGATAGCAAGAATGCCCAACACAAATAAATTCATAGGCAGTGAAGTGAATCAAACCCACAACTCTTGAAACAGTATGAGAGAGAGAGAGCTCAGAGAGGAGAGAACTACTGGAAAGCAAGAAAAAAAAGCCATGGAACTGAACAAATGTACTGTGCAGCAACCCACCACCACCATATACCGACTCCACATGTTTTCCCATTCTCTAATTATGCTGGCATTAGTATACTATCGTCTTTCTCATTTATTTTACTTTGAAACAGTCCTCAGTTTACACGCACTTGCATGGATGCTTATTACCTTAGGTGAAGTTAGTTTCATTGTCAAGTGGTTCTTCGGACAAGGAACGCGTTGGCGTCCCGTTGTGCGTGATGTGTTCCCTGAACACATCACTTGCAAAGATTCTCAATTGCCAGCGATTGACGTGATGGTCTTCACTGCCAACCCGAAGAAAGAGCCAATTGTGGATGTCATGAACACTGTGTTATCCACAATGGCTCTGGATTATCCGACGGACAAATTGGCGGTGTATCTCGCAGATGATGGCGGATGCCCCTTAACTTTGTACGCTATAGAGGAAGCTTGTTCTTTTGCCAAGTTGTGGCTCCCTTTCTGTAGGAAATATGGGATCAAAACGAGGTGCCCTAAAGCGTTTTTTTCGCCATTAGGGGAAGATGATCGTGTTCTTAAGAATGATGACTTTGTAGCTGAACAGAAAGAAATTAAAGTACGGTAACACTAAAGCGTAATTTTTCATGCATTTTGTGGTAGTAGCGGATCTAGGAATTTAGTACCAAAAATGTTTCGAAGGGAATTCAATTATATCCTCTTTCTTTCCTTCTAGCTCTGCCACTGTTTGCAGATACTGCACTACTGTTTAGTAACGCTGCTTTAGCTTTATTTTTTTGCAGATGAATAACTAAATGAGCATTTTTCTTATCTTTTTGCAGTTAAAATATGAGGAATTTCAGCAAAATGTGAACAGTGCTGGTGAATCCGGTAGAATCAAAGGGGAGGTAGAGCCTGATAGAGCCCCATTAGTCAAGGTATTTCAACATAAATGAACATGCAACCATTTTAACATATATATTCTGAGGCAGACTTAAGTTTAATGGGTTCAATTTTTAAAATTCTTAAAATTAAAGCTATTATATATTAGAATTATGGATTCATATATATACTATTTGTTACAGTTTTAATAAATTTTTATGAATAAATTTATATATACTACACGTCAAAAGTACTACATCCTCGTTTAAAGCATATGCCACGTGGAGAAAAAAATACTTAGCACAAAAATATTCTACTTCCTATATTATCCTTGCGCTAATGAATTTTTTTTGCCGTTCGTTTTAGGTAATAAATGACAGCAAAATGGAAAAAGAGAAGAGTGCCGACGATATAACCAAGATGCCTTTGCTTGTATACGTATCCCGTGAAAGAAGACCCTATCTTCGTCATCACTTCAAGGGTGGATCTGCAAATGCCCTTGTATATATGAATAACCCTCTCTGCTCTTTATTCTTGTCTTATACTACTCCCTCTGCCAATTCATGTGATACGGTTCGAATTTTTAGAGTCAAATAATTCTTTTTTTTATCGCGATTTTTGTATGTTTTTAAATATTTAAAATTATTAATTGTTGTAATTTATAGTGCTTTTTATTTAGTTTCTTTAATTTGTTAATTATTGTAACTTATAATACTTCTTTTTATAGTTTTCAAATAGTACGTTTTATTTCAAAAACTTAAATATTCTATGTCTGAATAATTATCTCTATTTTTTGCTCCCTCTGTCGCAATTTATACGATGCAGTTCAAATTTTGAAAGACAAACTTCTTAATCTTATACCATGAGTTCGGAAATAGAATCTTTATGTTTTGTAAATAAAATTTACATATTTGAAAACAACATAAAAAGTAAGTTACAATAATTAACAAATCAAATAATTTGAAAAGCATATGAAAAAATCACATCCGAATTGCATCACATAAATTGGGACAGAGAGTAATTCTTCTCATTTACTACTATTTAGCTAACATTTAATTAATTTTCTTTGCAGCTTCGAGTTTCAGGGATAATCAGTAATGCCCCATATTTACTAGTTTTAGATTGTGATTTTTTCTGTCATGATCCAACATCAGCTCGGAAAGCAATGTGTTTCCACCTTGATCCAAATCTATCACCTTCCTTAGCTTATGTTCAGTTCCCTCAAGTGTTCTACAATGTTAGCAAGTCAGATATTTATGATGTCAAAATTAGACAGGCTTACAAGGTTTTTTTTTTGGCTCTTTCCTTTTTTCTTAATAGTTGCATTTTTGTAAAAAATAAAAGAAAAATTGATCATATATATGGTAATATACTTGTAGACAATATGGCATGGAATGGATGGTATTCAAGGTCCAGTATTGTCAGGGACTGGTTATTTTTTGAAGAGGAAAGCACTATACACAAGTCCAGGTCTAAAGGGTTCGTCATTTTGTCAAACCTAATTCTACTATATCGTTATTGTTACTGTTTTCCTGACTTTTATATTACTGTATTTCTTTCTATACACTATTGTGATTATGCATGTTTGTCTTGAGGTGAGAGTCTATATCGGAAACAGTTTCTCTACCTGCATATTGTAGGGTAAGGCTGCGTACTAATTGCTCCTCCTCATGCCCCACTTATAAAAATATACTGAATTTGTTATTATTATAATATATTTCGTTCATTATTTGTTAAAAGAAAAGAATGCTCTAATCCAATTTAACTTCGCAGATAAATTTCTTAGTTCGCCGGAGAAGCATTTCGGATTGAGTAGAAAGTTTATAGCTTCATTAGAGGAGAATAATGGTTATACTAAACAAGAAGAAGTCATTTCAGAAGCAACCTTAGCGGAGGCTAGGACACTGGCTACTTGTGCATATGAGGATGGCACACAATGGGGTGAAGAGGCAAGTTATATGCTTCTCTTTTCATTTTATATTGCATTGTTTGACTAGACAGTATTTTAAAAAAAAAAATTGACACATATCATAAGTATCTTTAAAAATGCTGATGTTAAAGATATCTTTACGGTTATAAAAGAATTTTACGTAAGGTAAAATATTCTAGTAAAATATTTTATGTTTAAAGTTGAAAGATCATCTATTTGAAAAAAAGGTCACCTTTAACGACTAAAAATAGGTGCCCCAGAAAATAAAAAAGAAAGAATGTATTATTCCAAGTTCTTTTTTACCGTTCCGGAATCCTAGTTCATAACTATTTATGTCATGGTCCAACATGCTTAGAATTAGGTATGCATTAAATTAGGAAGTAAATAATACTCCCTCCATCACTTTTACTTAATAATAGATTTTTACTTTTACTAATTACTTTTAGCATATCAGGAGAAAATAAATTTTTTTCTATTATATCCATAATATTAATTACTAATTTCAAATCATTTTCTCAAAACCATTAAAAATATACATCAAGTAATATAGGTATCATAATAAATTATGCACTTCATTTATTATTCCTTAAGAGGCGTAAAAAATCAAAACGTGCCAAGTAAAAGTGGTGTCTAAATAAAAGTGAACTGAGGGAGTAAGTCCAACCTGAATTCTTGTCTTCTAGTAACAGTGATAATTGTCAAACCAATTTTGTCTTCATAATTATTTCTGAGCTCATTATTGGCACCTTGCTATAAAATAAAAATAAAAAAGAATTTAGTAGGAAGTAAAAGAAACAAGGCATATTACCCCATAAGTTTTTCAATTAGCAAATTATCTCCTTGTGGTTTGACATATGTTAAATCCTGTTAAATCCTTGTCATTTCAAGAATCATGTGTTTGTGTCATTCAAACCAACAAAACAATTAGAGGTCTACTAATAGATTAAATAATACTGATAGTGTAAAAATTCTTTAACGTCGATTGATTTTTTCTTTTTCTTGGAACACAATCTGCAGATCGGTTATTCTTACAATTGTCATTTGGAGAGCACTTTCACTGGTTATCTTTTGCACTGCAAAGGTTGGACTTCGACATATTTGTACCCAGAAAGACCATCTTTCTTGGGCTGTGCCCCAGTTGATATGCAAGGTTTCTCCTCACAACTTATAAAATGGGTTGCTGCACTCACACAAGCTGGTTTATCACATCTCAATCCTCTCACTTACGGCATGAAAAGCAGAATGAGAACTGTTCAATGTTTGTGCTATGCCTATTTAATGTATTTCTCTCTATATTCTTGGGGTATGGTTTTGCACGCCAGCGTCCCTTCTACAGGCCTTTTGCTTGGCATTCAAGTTTACCCCGAGGTAAAATCAAACGATTTTTTCTCTCTATCTTTGCGGAAACTATGTGATTACTGATTATCTCGTGTAAAAGTTTAAACTGGTGATGGCCATTTGGTTACAAGGATTAGAGTGTTATCCCAGTATAAATTTTTGAACTAAGTTTGTCCAGTATTTGGTTGTGAGTATAGCTAAAACCCGGATAAATTTAACGAAAATCATGGAATTATTTATAAGGTGGGAGATTACCTATCCTGGTTAAAATATAGGTGGGAGGATAATATGGTTTTGAACATAATGACCCCTTAGAGAGAGCAAATCTTGATTATTAATTATATTATGTCTCAGTAGTCGTTTATTGCGTATGATGATAACATGAGTTGAGCTTAAAAATAGATATAAGGATTTGTACAATGGACTCTAACTTATTTGAGATCGAGGCATAGTTGTTATAATTTATGTCTAAATATGCCCCCTCGTGTGTGCACCTATTTTTTCAGGGGTCAAACTCATATAAATATTTTATTGCTTTTCATATAGCAATAAGATTTGAACCGAGAATTTCTAACCTGCTCTAATATCATGTTGAAATATGTGTTGATGTTATCAAATAATTTAAACTTTTAAATGAGATGATCATATATTTTAGCTGCCTTGAACTCTGCTTTGATCCATTTTTGGAAAGCTTGACAACTTTTCCTCGTATTGTTTTAGGTCTATGATCCTTGGTTTGCAGTGTACGTAATTGCGTTCATATCGACAATTTTGGAAAATATGTCGGAGTCAATCCCAGAAGGCGGATCAGTAAAAACATGGTGGATGGAATATAGGGCATTGATGATGATGGGAGTTAGTGCAATATGGTTAGGAGGATGCAAAGCTATACTTGAAAAGATTATTGGAACTCAAGGAGAGAAATTATATTTGTCAGACAAAGCAATTGATGAGAAAAAACTAAAAAAATATGAGAAGGGAAAATTTGATTTCCAAGGTATAGGGATTCTGGCCGTGCCATTGATAACATTTTCAGTATTGAATCTCCTTGGCTTCTTAGTCGGAGTTAATCAAGTGATTATTACTCCGAAGTTCGAAGATGTTCTGGGCCAACTCCTCGTATCATCTTTCTTTGTGTTTGTGGTTGTCACTGTTGTCATAGATGTTGTGTCTTTCTTAAAAGTTTCTTAGAGCCTAGCTCTCAAATGTATTATTAGTGCTTGCACTATGTTCTCTTGAATAATAAAGTATGCACTTCTTCTGGCAGATTTAGGCAATGTATTTCCTCCTGTTTATTTTTATTTATTTTTTCGGTTGTTTTCGCGTATATTAAAAAATTTATTTTTTAGTATTAATTAATAATAAAATTGATCATATTAATTTTAATTCGTTCATTGAAAATATAATAAATATTCTTACGCTCTTTATTTAAAGGGCAACTTTGAAATAAAGTGGTTAATTCCTTCTTGAATTTTGAAAAAATCAAATAATATGAACCACAAAAAAAAACCAAAAATCAATTAAAATGAACCGGAGAAGATAACTTTTATGTTCCAATGAAGGAAAATTGTGTCGTTCTTTGTCGCCCTCTATGTGTGGCTCCCTTTTGATATTGCGACGTATATTATCATGTCAACTTCTCCTTGGTTAACTTTAATTATGTAAGTAATTATGAAAATTGAAATACACAAAATTATTATAAAGTTAACTAAAATATCTATGAAAAAACCAACGGTTGTTACATTTTAAAAATTTATAATGCTAGAGCTTAATCTAGTGCATAGTGATGAAGATTGAAGATACTGCTAGTAATATGTAATACTATAATATAATATTACGAAAATGTAAACTTTTGTAATATAAAAAAAATAAGACAGAAATAGGCAGAAATTGGCGGATTATCAGAAACCAAAATCAGTAAATATATTTCGGAATAAAATCGGGCCCACAGAATGTACAATGTGTCCTTAATGAAATTATTTCCCTCAAGCCCCCGAAGTGTTGAAATATTATCCTCCCAAGATAAAACAATTTAATTTACCAGACTATCGGTACCAAAAACGCCAATAAAAAATCGAACCACTTGAAGGTAAACCACACTGGAATTAATTGTGCAGAAGAAGGAGAAGACGTTCAGAAAATTTCGTAAGAAAAGATTCTGGGATCAAGGCATATTTATAGTCATTTTCTGGCACTGTTTTTGAAAGTTTTCAACCTTTCAAAAACAGCAATAGCTGTTGGAATAGGTGGGAACGATTCCCATTAAAAAAAATTCGAGAAATTAATTTAAAATAGTCCGAAAAAGACACGGACCGGGCCGCGTCGCGGATCCTGGGTTATTCCGGGTTGACTTTTTGTTAATTAATTAAATTAATTAATTAAATAATTGAAAGAAATTTTTTCCAAAAAGATTAATCAATCAATCGATCTTTGACCAAATCCGAAGCCGAAGTCGAGTGAGCGAGCGACGACGACGGTGCGAGGCTTACTTTCTTTCCAATCCATTTAACACCAAGGGAAGTGCTTTCTCAATATAAGCGCATTCACTTCTCTTTCCAACACCAATGAGGGACATTTGCTCTTTCCAAAGCAAAAGGGAGCTCACTTTCCCTTTACTTTCATCCCTCCATTTCTCATTCACCAATCTTTTTAACCCAAAAATTCCCCACATGGATGAGGAATGGCTATAAGACAAAGAAATGCACGGACGAGTGTGTGATTTACATACAAGGATTAATTGCATCTGGATAAGTTGGTTTCCTTTTGAATTTCATAGTGAATTTATATCGGATATACTCGGTCAATCGGTAGATTTGATATCTTTGAACCGTCGAGCTTTATTATATACCTAGACAACATAAGTCACCCAATCAACCGTTAACCATCTATGGTTCTCACGATTGTGTTCGTTTCAGCCATGAACACCGCCCGGTTTCATGAGTGCTTAGATAATGGGCCTTTATTTTCATTTCCATTGAAGCAGCTTATACTTCACACTTACATAGGTGATTTCTACACGAATAATCCTATAGACACACTATCTGGTCATTTCCTGCCAGACTTAGCAATCATTGAAAAGCTTTAAACTTTATTGACTCATCAAAAAAGCCTTAATGCTTTACCCTGATTTCTGAATATTGTTTTCATCACGAGAATGGGTTGAGTTATTTGACAATATTGAACCGTCATTCATAACTTTATTTGATCTCTTTGAACCTAACTCTTGGGATATCTCTGCTAGGTAGAGTTACTGCCATGATGACTTGTCCTTGACCTTAATCTCATTCCATTTGATGATCTTTCAACTGCCTCTCTAGATAGGCCTTTTGTAAGTGGATCTGACTCGTTATCTCTTGATTTTACGTAATCAATCGTGAGAACACCACTAGAGAGTAGTTGTTTAACGGTATTGTGTCTCCGTTATATGTGACGAGATTTTCCGTTATATGTAACGCTCCTTGCCCTGCCTATTGTCGTTTGACTCTTACAATGTATACATATAGGTGCCAAAGGTTTGGGCCAAAATAGAACATCTTCCAAGAAATTCCAAAGCCATTCAACCTCTTCACCGGCCTTGTCTAAAGCTATGAATTCAGATTCTATTTTAGAACGCGTGATGCACGTTTGCATGGATGATTTTCAAGACACTAATCGACCCCCAATTGTAAAAACATATCTACTCGTGGATTAACTTCAAATGATCCAGCGATCCAATTTGCATTACTGTATCCCTCAATCACTGAGGGATATTTGTTATAATGCAGAGCATAATCTTGGGTATGTTTAAGATATTACAAAACTCATTTCATTGTCATCCAAAATTTGATTGGGATTACTTGTAAACCGACTCAGCTTGCTAATAGCACCTGCTATATCTGGTCACGTACAATTCATGATATACGTCAAACTTCCCAATACTCTCTACATAGTCCAGTTTTGAGTCACTTTCACCTTCATTCTTTTAAAGTGCATAACTCACGTCAATTGGAGTCTTAGCAATCTTGAAATCCAAACACTTGAACTTGTCAAGTGCTTTTTCAATGTAGTGAGATTATGATAATGCTAGACCTTGTGGGGTCTTATGAACTCTGATTCCTAAGATCATATCAGCAACTCCTAAGTCTTTCATGTCAAATTTCCTAGCCAGCATGCGCTTAGTAGCATTTATATCTGCCATATATTTGCTCATTATCAATATGTCATCAACATATAAACAAACAACGGAAAAGGTCCAAATATGCTCTTGTACTATACGAAATATAGCATATTTAGCTTTTGGTAATACTTTAGCTCAAGAATGCCCTTACCGTCACATAGTTGGACCATATATGATCTTACAGTCACATAGTTGGTCTATATATGTCATTTTCGAAATGGAACACACCCAAACTAATTAGCTCTTTCTTAATTGTATTAAAGTGTATTACAAATACTATTTTCTTTTTATTAGTACTTTTTTTCTTTACCTTTCTCCTTTCTTTTTTTTTTCTTCTCTTTTTTTCCCCTTTTTCTTTCTCCCATATCCGATTTCCTCCATTGCTGATGTCATCTTCATTTTTGTCACCAATTTCACTTGACAAAACTCATGAATTCCTACTAATTTTACTATCACAAACCCCACCACCTTCTTTCCCTATTCTCATATTTTTCATCACATTGAGCAAGACCAGAACCTCCATTTCCGTCACAAATTTTACGTGATTTTATTCCTACAAATCAAACCTACAACACCAAAAGCTTCCCAGCAAGAAGGCTCTGGTTCTTCCGAAAAGAAGGAGATGAAAATTCTCGGAGAAATTTTTTCGGTGGTGTTAATTGGGTGAAGGCAGGAATTCATGAGTTTTGTCAAGTGAAATTGGTTATGGAGAAAATCGGATATGGGAGAAAGAAAAAGAAAAAAAAAAGAAGAAGAAAATAAAAGAGATGAAAGAAAAGAGAAAGGTAAAAAAAAATACTAATAAAAAGAAAATAGTGTTTGTAATATACTTTAATATAATTAATGAAAAAGTAAATTAGTTTGGGTGGATTCCATTTCGAAAAGGACATATATGGACCAATTGTGAATGTAAGGGCATATATGGACCGGTAAGGGCATTCTTGAGCTAAAGTATTAACGAATGACAAATGTGCTCAATTTCATATAGTACAAAGGCATATTTGGACTTTTCCGAACAAACAATGACTTCATGACCTGGAGTGTCTTTAATGTAAATATATTTGTCACACTCGTTGATTTTAAACCCACTTGCCAATTGTTTGGTCAAATTTGGCATGCCATTTTTGGGTGTTTGTTTAAGTCCATAAAGCGACTTAACAAGTTTGCACACTTTCTTTTCTTTACTGAGAACCACAAAACCCTTAGATTGTTCTATGTAAATCTCTTCCTCCAATTTTCCATTTAAGAAAGTTATTTTACAATCCATTTGATGGATTTCAAGACCATACACGGCCGCTAGTGCCACTAATATCCTAATAGATGTTATCCTCGTTACTGGTGAGTAAGTGTCAAAGTAATCAAGGCCTTACTTTTGTAAATAACCTTTGACAACAAGTCTTGCCTTACATTTGTCAATAGTGCCATCAGCTTTCATTTTCTATTTAAAGATTCATTTCGAACCTAAAGGCTTATTTCCTGGAGGAAGATCAACCAATTCCCGTGTATGGTTATCCAAAATTGATTGAATCTCACTATTGAATGCCTCTTTCCAAAAAGCCAAATCAGAAGATGGCATAGCTACTTTGAAAGATTGAGGCTCACTTTCAAGCAAGAATGTCACAAAATCATGTCCAAAGGAAGTAGATGTTCTTTGATGTTTGTTACGCCTTGGATCCTCTTCACTTGGAGTATTTTCCTTTGGTTCTTTCCATGATCGTTTAGGCCTTTCACTTAACGACTCGCATTCAGTTTTATACGGATAGATGCTTTCAAAGAATTTAGCATTATCTGATTCAATTACCGTATTAACATGAATTTCGGGATTATCATATTTATGAACCAAAAACCGACATGTTTTACTGTTTGTAGCATATCCAATAAAAACATAATCCATAGTTTTTGGTCCAATCTTTACCCTTTTGGGTAAAGGTACTTCTACCTTCGCTAAACACCTCCACACTTTAAAATATTTCAAATTGGATTTTCTTCCTTCCATTTTGCATATGGAATAGATTGCGTTTTGCTGTGGCATACTCTGTTGAGTATTCAATTAGCTGTAAGGATAGCTTCCCCCCACAAATTATGTGGTAAGCCGAAACTTATTAATAAGACATTCATCATTTCCTTTAATGTTTGATTTTTTCTTTCCACAATTCCATTGGATTGAGGTGTGTAGGGGGTAGTAGTTTGATGGATAATTCTATATTTCGAATACATTTCTGCAAAAGGAGAGTCATATTATCCACCCCTATCACTTCTAATCATTTTAATATTTTTATTCAATTGATTCTCCACTTCATTCTTGTATTACTTAAATGCTTCATTTGCTTCATCCTTACTATTAAGTAAATAAACATAACAATATCAAGTACAATCGTCAAAAAGTTATAAAATACTTTTTCTCATCACAAGATGGTGTTAACTTCATATCACAAATGCCAGTATGAATTAAGTCTAAAGGATTTGAATTCCTTCCAACAGACTTATAAGGATGTTTTACAAACTTATATTCAACACATATTTGACATTTTGATTTATTGCACTCAAATTTAGGCAATACTTCTAAATTAATTAACTTCCGCAAGGTTTTGTAATTGACTTGTCCTAAACGAATATGCCATAAATCATTTGACTCCAATGAATAAGAAGAAACTGAAATTTTATTAATATTGTTAACAACCACTACATTGAATTTGAAAAGGCCCTATGTGAGGTAGCCCTTTCCAACATACATATCATTCTTGCTTATAACAACTTTATCAGATACAACTACACATTTGAATCAATTCTTAACAAGTAAAGAAGTTGAAACTAAATTTTTCCTAATAGTAGGAACATGAAGTGCGTTGTTGAGTGTTAACACCTTGCCGGAAATCATCTTCAGGAATATCTTCCCATAACCCTCAATCTTGGCTGTTGCATTATTTTCCATGTAAAGCTCTTCTACCGGACCAGCAGTAGAGTAAGTCACAAATGCTTCTTTGAAAGCACAAACATATCGAGTGGCTCCAGAGTCAATCCACCACTCCTTCGGATTTCCATATAAGTTGCATTCCGAAAGCATTACACACAGATCATCAATGTCATCATTTTTCCTCCACTATGTTGGCATGTCCATTTTTCTTGTCCTTTTACAGGAGACGACAATCAGGGGCTTTGTGACCAGCGTTTCCACAATTGTAGCAGTTGCCCTTGAATTTCTTCTTGTTCTGCTCCTTAGTCTGTCCGGAAGACCTCTTCCTCTTCTTACATTTTGGAGCAGTCTCCTCAACAATATTAGCTCCCATATCGTTGAATTTTCACAAAAATTTCTCGGCTATCTTGTTATCTTCCTCAATCCTGAAACGAATCACAAGATCTTCCAACTTCATTTCCTTGTGCTTGTGCTTTAGATAGTTTTTGAAATCTCTCCACAAATGAGGCAACTTTTCAATCGTTGCAGCCACTTGAAATGCTTCATTCACTACCATACCTTCAACAATAAAGTCGTGAAAAATAAGTTGAATTTCTTGAACTTGGGTTCCAACAGTTTTGCTGTCTATCATTTTATAGTCTAGAAACTTGGCAACCACAAACTTTTTCAAGCATGCATCTTCAGTCTTGTACTTCTTCTCAAGTGCGTCCCATAATTCTTTTGAAGTATTCATAGAACTGTAGACATTGTACATGTCATCCTCTTAAGCACTTAGAATGTAGCCTTTGCAAAGAAAATCTGCATGTTTCCATGCCTCAGTAATCATAAACTTCTCATTGTCTGGCATGTCAGCGGTAAACACTGGAGGGTCTTCACTAGTGAACTTCTGCATAACAAGTGTGGTAAGCCAAAAGAACACCCTTTGTTCATTTGAAGTTGGGTCCAAAAAACATCCCCGATTTTTCGGCCGGTGGTACAACAATTCAGCTTGACGAGGCTATCGTCGTTGCCACATCAGTCGCAGAAGAATCTCCATAATCAATTGTCATTTCTCACTGTCCACAACAGAAGAGTTCAATTAATGGCAAAAAATAGAACACTAAATAGTACTACAATTAATGAAAAACAATACATTTGATAAACAAAATCGAACTTTTGTATATACTGTTTCACAATAAAACGATGAAGTTTTTATGTTCTTCAAATTGTTTCTGAATTTTAATACTCCGATGAAGTTTTTATATCTTCAAATCAGAAATAGAAAAATTCAGACGGAGTAGAAAATCATAAAAGTTTTAATCTCCAAATCAGAATATAGATTACAGTATATTAATAAGTTCCTTAAGATTGTTAATAATCTACAATACTATAATATAATATTACGAAACAGTAAATTTTTGTAAACATAAAACAGAAATAAGAAAAAATAAAAATAGGCAGAAATTGGAGATTATCATAAACCATAATCAGTAAATACATTTTGGAATAAAATCGAGCCCGCTGAATGCACGGTGTGTCCTTATGAAAATTATTCCCCTCAAGTATCCGAGGTGTTGGAATATTATCCTCCCAAGATAGAATAATTTAACTCACCAGAGTACCAGTACCAAAAACCTCGGTGAAAACGCGAACCACTTGAAGGTTATAAACCACACTGGAATTTAATTGTGCAGAAGAAGGAGAAGATGTTCAGAAAATTTCATAAGGAAAGATTCTAGGATCAGAGCATATTTGTAGCCATTTTCTGGCACTGTTTCTCAAAGGTTTGCAACCTTTCAGAAACAGCCATAACTGTTGGAACAGGTGGGAATGATTCTCATTTAAAATATTCCGGGAAATTAATTTAAAATAATTCGAAAAAAAACATACTGGATGCATCGCGGGTCCTAGGTTATTCCGGGTTGACTTTTGGTTGATTAATTAAATTAATTGTTTAAACAATAGAAAGGAATTTTTTCCAAAAAGATTAATCATGTGAGGTATCAGTTGAAGAAGGCAGTATTCAAGGAGCAACCGTTACAAAGAATCTTTGCATTTTTACTCAATTGTTATGCAACGTAACGACCCGACTGGTCGTCTTGAGCTCTAGCATGCCGTTCGGCAGTTTAAGGCCTTGAGTAGTTTCACTTCATGTGTTATGACTTGTACGCGTGGTCGGGGTTGAATTTCGGGAAGTTCAGAGTAGATTCGGAAGGAAAATTCTTAATTCAGAAGCTTTAAGTTGGAAGAGTTGACCAAGGTTTGACTTTTGAGTAAACGACCTAAGAATCGGGATTTGAATGTTCCAATAGGTTCGTGTGATGATTTTGGACTTGGGCGTATGTTCGGGTTGAGTATCGGGTAGTCCGGAAGCATTTTGGTGCTTATTGTGGAAAGTGGGCATTTGAAGGTGTTAGAATTTTCTAAGATTGATTTGAAGTAGACATTGATTTTGTTGATGTCCGTTTAGGATTCCCAACCTTGAAATAGGTTCGTATCGTAATTTGTGACTTGCACGTAAAGATTGGCATCATTCTGGAATATTTGAGCGTAATTCGGATGCATTCGGTGAAGTATGAAAGTTGAAATAGGTGTTTTGATCGTCGAGTCATAGTTTAGATGTTGTTTGGTGTGATTTGAAGCCTCGAGCAAGTTTGCATCATGTTTTGGGAATGGTTGGTATGATTAGACGGGGTTCCAGGGGCCTCGGGTATGTTTCGGATGGGCTACGGGTTATTTTGCCACGTTTGAGCTGTTGTTTTTAAGATCTGGTGCATCCTTCTTCACGATCGCGAAGAAAAGGCCGCAATCGCGAAGAGCAAAATGTTGTTCCAGGCCTTGTGAATCGCGATCGTGAAATGAAATTCGCGATCACGTAGAAGGATTTTCTGCTGTCAGTGGTTTGACTTCGGGAGCTTATATCTTACAATATATAAGGAATTTAGAGATGATCCAAAACTGAAAGTTGTATCCTTGGTGTCTAGTTTGCAGAAAGTCAAATCATTTGTCATTTAGAGTTTTATACAAAAGGTTATGACCATTATACTAGAGGCTATCTGGAGGAATTGGACAGCTTGTTCTTCGCAATCGCGATTGGTTTTTCGCGATTGCGAAGGGCAATTTTGAGCTGAGAAAAGTTGTGCGTCTCGATCGCAAAGCATTTTCTGCGATCGCGAAGGGTAAACACCTAGGCAAAAGCTATATTTCGGGGGGTTTGGCTCATTTTTACCTCATTCCTTCCATGGAAGCAGACTTTGGGCGATTTTGGAGTGTCGTTTTCATCATCGACTTTAGGTAAGTGATTTCTACACCTCGTGAGTTAAATACAAGGCTTATATATGATTTTAAACATGGAAATAAGTAAAAATTATGGGATTTTTTGAAGAAAACCTAGAAATGGTATTTTTAGATTTTGACCACGAAATTGGACATGGAATTAGGAATAAATTATATATTTGAGTTCGTAATATTATGGGTAATGATTATCTTCAAAAATTTTTGAAATCCGGGCATGTGGGCCTGCGGGTTGACTTTATTGACTTTTCGAGCGGAGTTGAGAATTGTGACAAATTGATTAATTATGGAAAATAGAGTTTATATTTTGGATTTGCACATTTGATTGACTAGTTTTGGAGAGACGGCATCGGTTTGAGGTGTTTGAGTGGAGTTGGAGCCGGTTATGGAACTTCGGAGCGAGGTAAATCTCCTGTCTAACTCTGTGATGGGAAAACTACCCCTAGGTGATGTATTTGTTATGTGATACTTGTTGCGGGGGCTACATATGCACGAGGTGACGAGAGTTCGTACATAGCTAGATTCATGTTATGCCCAGGTAGACTTAGGTTCCCGCCATGCTATAACTGCATTATATTAGTTGTCTCTTGCCTATTAAATTCTTTTATTTTATGTTGCGACTTGAGACTAGACTTGTGTAGAATGATAGACTTGCTATTGTAGAGATTCGACGGGCTTCATGATTAGCTGCGAAATAATTGTACTCCTCTTACTAATTTCTCCCGCGTTATGTGTTTTCATCGAAAGGTTTCCCTTAAAATTTATAACTCACATGTCTTTTCATGAGTGGGGTCAAGGACCCGTTAAAGCTTATTATTCTAATAGGATCAGGCCATTTGCCTCGGCAGTATAATAGATATATCTATGGTTCGTGCCGTTCGACCCTCGGCAGTGCGCACTTATGATGGGATTGGGTTGTTCACGTCAGCAGGATTATGTATCACACTCTCATGGGAAAGGGCCATTTGCCTCGACAATATAATAGATGTATCTATGGTTCATGCAGATCGACCCTCGGTAGTGCACATAGTATGATGGGATCGGGCCGTACGCCTTGGCATTTCTATAAAATACTTTTATGAAATCGTGCGTAATAATTGACAAGAAGCTAATATATCTGTGAATTTTCCTGATTTGAATTGTGACGACCTATCTGGTAAGGTCCATTATATATACACTCCGATTGAAGAGGTAACTATTAGATGAGAGCTTGAGTTATTGCTGAGAGGAGAATTCTACCATGTATTTATACTTGTTATTTCATTTACTTACTCTGACTCACATCCGTTTACTTCTATTGTATCTGTCTTATTGGACCACTAGTAAGTGTCAATGTCGACCCCTCGTCACTACTTCTCTACGGTTAAGCTAGATACTTACTAGGTATGTGTTGATTTATGTACTCATGCTATACTTGTTGCAATTATTGTGCAAGTACATATATGTCTGCTAGCCTTTTGGACGCAAAGGCGCGGCTATTGCGGGGACTTCACCGTGAGCTGCATTCTATGTTACTATCCGCAGCCTGCAGAGTCTCCATCAAAGTTATTTATATTCTCCTGTCTAATTTGCATTCTAGACAGATGTTGTATTTTATTATATTTCCTAGTTTATGCTCATGCACCTGTGTTACCGAGTTTTGGGGGTCCCTATGGGTTGTTCATTATTTTAGTTCATGTAAATATTATCATTTACCCTGTAAATTATATTTCATACTATTTAATTAATAAGAATTATGATTTCAAAGTAATATAATGAGTAATTAAATTGATCAATCACCGGTGTCTTGCCTGACGACGGCGTTAGACACCATTACGATCTATAGTGGATTTTAGATCGTGACAGCTTTGTATCAGAGCATTAGGTTCACTCGGGTCTTATGAGTCATGAGCAAGTCTAGTAGAGTCTTGTGGATCGGTACGGAGACATCTGTACTTATCTTCGAGAGGCTACAGGGCTGTTAGGAGCACTTCCTTCTTGATTCCTCATCGTGCGATTTGATTCCTTTAAGGCTTATGCCTTTATTTCCTTCCTACTCAATCTTGTGCGACGTGGAGCGCATGTTATAAATTGGGCATCGAGTAGTTGTAGTGCTATTGCAGACGTGGTGCAGGATGTTTCCCCTGCATATCCGGGCAAGCTATTATCGTCGCCTTGCGGAAGGGTGTTTAGTCGTTTTAGCCCTGTATTTGTATTTACAACCATTTCGAGGCTATGCATAGATTATTATGATGTTCATGCGTTGTTATCATACAGTGTTGGTGCAATGATAAGGTGCATGTTTATGTGTCGAGGCAGTGAATGACTCGAAAGGAGGATTTCTCAATGCATGGTTTAGAGGTTCGACATTTAGTTCCAGCAGAGGAAAGGCAATCAGACTATGGATATTCAGCCCTTGGTTGATGAAGTGACGAGACTTGATATTTCAAGCATGGTGGAATTCTCATTTGTAATGTGGTATCGTCGTCCTTGTTGGAACGCATGTTCGCCGGTGTTATGGTCTTCTTCGATTTACCTTCAGGGGCAGGATGTTGGGAGGTTGCGCCTCAGAAGCGGTTGTCAGAGATAGCGAAGTGTTGTGGTTTTAGAATCGAATTGGTGTTTCTAGCGTTGATGGCTCGAGAAATATGATCTTCTAGGAGGTTTAGAGTTGGTAGCAATTCATTAGTCCCGGTGCTATAGGTATGGATTTATTTGAGGCAACATTTGGCCTGCGAAGTATGAGGAAGGACACGGCGGAATGTGTCTCCCGGTGGTTGGATTACTAGTAGGCCAAATATGAAAAGCAGAGGTCGAGATGTTGCTTAAAGGAGATGGTTTGACTAAAATGGGAGTGGCAGAGTAGCATATGGATTTTGTTGTAGGATAGCCACGTACCTTGAGGAAGATTAGAGCGATTTGGGAGGCATGGTGGAAAGTGACTAGGTCCACGAATTATAATTGGAATGGTGGTTACTGCATGGAAAAAGATTGAATATGGCAGAAAGGAGTTTGCTTGAAATGAAGAGGGGTGTGAAGATTTGATTATCGTTTCAGATGCAACATGACTTTGAGTTTGGAAGGTATTGTTGGACTTTAAGTTGATCATAATGGGGAAGGAACAAAATTTGTACAGCTGGTGGACGAGCATGGTTTGAGGAAGATTTACTGAACTCGTAGTAGTTGTACATGGTGCAGCATCGATGGAAGATGTCAGCATGGAATACCACAGGTGGGTTATCTTTTGTGAGAAGGTTAGCGGTTGCGTGATTTTGATAAAGTTTCTACGAAGAGTTCTACTTACTACTCGGCAGAAGGTCGAATATGCGATTGTGGCTAATAATTCAGAATGTTCATGAAAAGTTTAACAAGAGACTACGAGAAATTTGGCGGGTTGGCGGTGCAAGATCATGGTAATTGAGAATGAGGAATCTTTGTGGGTTCTACTTTACATGATGGTAGCTTAAAGCTAAGTAGGGGAGCCCACCATCTACGATTAGATCGCGTGATCGTATGCTTGTGCGGTTTCTGGTTATCGGTGCATTGGTGGATTACTATGACTAAGAAAATAAAACATCAGGGGAAATTCGAGCGAAGAACTTGATGAACGTGTGCTATACTTCGCGGTGTCGATTCATGCATAATTTTGGGAAGATTCAAAGTTTATGCTTCTTGTGGATTATATAACAAAAAGAATTCAGCTGTTTGCTTCTTTGGAAGTGTTCATATGCTATCAGCGTACTAGAGTTTGGTTATATATTCAGGACCAAGTCAAAATGGTGACTCTCCACAGCGATTCTAATGGGAAGACCATGATTCGAGTCACTCGGGATGAGTACTGATTGAGTTTGTTATGTTTTTGAATGGAGCTATAATTATTTCTAAGGCAAGTCAAGAGTAAATTGGAAGAAGTTGGGTCGGATAGTAATGGTTTGAACCAGCATAACTATGACAATAATCGGTTCCTTCGGCGTGTTAGTTATACGGGTGATTTGTAGCGGTACGTGCGGGCTTGACAGCCGCCGTAATTTGATTGATTTGGGAGGTATTTGATTCTAATGGCCTTGTTATATGTAAATGGATCCCGGAAGAGTTGTGACGGTTTAGATCACTATTTGAGGTTTGTATTTTCTGCGGTTATGGGAATTCAGCTACGTGTTGCAATGGTTCTTCTGAAATGAGTTAAGTGAAAGGGTTCTAGCCAATGAAGTATTTATTCTACTAGTAGTACAGGGGTTATGATGAATTCTTGTACTCTCGCGTAGCGGCATGTACTTACAGTAAGCGGCATGAGAATTGAGAGTTAAGGATCAAGATTGTGGTTCAGTGTTGACAAGAATGTCACGAGCTTGGATGAGCATGGGAGAATTACGATGTTCAGAGTAAGCTGGCATTTTCTTTAGTGTCACCTGAGAATGGCATTTTGTGTAATAGACTTTGTGTATTGATTTGCGGATTCTTGATTTGCTTTACATAATTAGTGCGGTTGGTGGTGTGGAGGCGCAAACTTTGCTATCTGGTGTGAAAGGTCGTGGGAGAGTATCCCACGGGGAGATTTTTATATGTGTGACATGTTAGTCACTCAATTGTTAAAGATTGAAACCAAATACGGGGATTTTTGGTAATGTCGTTAATGTGAGACTTTATGCCTGAAAGGCGCTCTATTCCTTTGGTTGTGAACTATGAGAATTGTTCCGAATTGAGACGGCTTGATTCTTCGCACATATGTTGTGGTCCCGTGTAGCTTGTGGTATTAGATAAGTAGGATGTGCACCTTAACCATGCTTGGGTTTTTGTAGCGTATGGCGCTATCTGTCTTCCTAGGGTGGTATTTTTGCACTTGGCGTGCTTATGGTCGATATTCGTTATTTCGTAGGTATAAGTATTATGGCTTAATGGAATTTTCTTATTGATTGTTATGTGTGGATCGGGTGGCACGCCTCCAGGGGTACGTTGTTTGAATCGGGTTGCACGTCGCAATGGTAACATGTCTGGATCGGGTTGCATGCCGCAACGATATCATGTGTGGATCGTGTTGCACGCCGCAACAGTGAGATGTTGAATACGGTTCCCTATATCTATTCTTGTGTATTTTGTTTCTCATTCTCTAAGAAGGGTTCATAGCGTATGCTTAATCGTCTTACTCGTTACGGGAGTTGGATAGTTCTTTCCAGAGTTTGTTTTTCCTTATGTATCGCATGCGAGTTTGTAGCTTGCTGGCGCATTGTTTGCGTCATATGAGATTTTGGCAATGTTTGAGATGGCTTATTGCCTTAGCATCTTGTACTAGGTAAGACGAGGTTATTGAACCTGGGATCAGTGCAATCGGAGTTATGCAGGGTATATTAAAGAGCATATATCGTTATTTAGTTCAAAATGAGGTAATAGTGCTTGTCAGGTGAAGAGACCCCATGATTTATTGTTTTGGCAGGTAATTATGAGTTTCTACACATCTCTTTCGTCGTGGCTGTATTGCAAGAGTTGGAACAGGGCTCACATGTGTTATGAGGCATATTGCGGGCATCAGATACATGAAATTGCAGCTATTATGGTCGGAGGATGTTATTATGGGCATGTGAATCATGCGGTGCATGGTGTGAAAACAGCAAAGGTGTATGTTCATGTTTTGGTTTAGTGTGTAGTGATTGATACGGTGTTTGTATGTTAGAATCAGATCTTGTAGAAGAATTCGGAGGTTGGAATTTGGTTCTAAGGCTTATTGACTAAATAAAAGGGAGGATCTTCATTTTGGCTCGAGCTAATGTGCTCAACTGGATTTTGGTGGCACATGTAGGTGCACAAGATGTTGAACAGTGATTTTAGGGCAACTCCGGAGCAGTTCTTAACACGTTCGAGGACGAACGTATGTTCAAATGGGGGAGAATTGATGACCCGACCAGTCGTTTTGAGCTCTAGCATGTCGTTCGGCGGTTTGAGGCCTTAAGTAGCTTCACTTCATGTATTATGACTTGTACGCGTGGTCGGGGTTGAATTTCGGGAAGTTCATAGTTGATTCGGAAGGAAAATTCTCAATTCAGAAGCTTTAAGTTGGAAGAGTTGACCAATGTTTGAGTTTTGAGTAAATGACCCCGGAATCAGAATTTGAAGGTTCCAATAGGTTCATATGATGATTTCTGACATGGCATAAGTTCGGGTTGAGTATTGGGTGATCCGGAAGCATTTTGACGTTTATTATGGAAAGTGGCATTTTGAAGGTTTTAGAATTTCCTAAGATTTATTTGAAGTGAACTTTGATTTTATTGATGTTCGTTTGGGATTCCGAGCCTTGGAATAGGTTCGTATCGTGATTTGTGACTTGCACGTAAAATTTGGTCTCATTTCAGAATGTTTAATTCCGACGCGTTCGGCGAGGTTTGAAAATTTGAAAGTTGTAATGCTATTTTGATCGTCGATTTGTAGTTTAGATGTTGTTTGGTGTGATTTGAGGCCTCGAGCAAGTTTGCATCATGTTTTGGGAATGGTTGGTTCGGCGAGGTTTGAAAATTTGAAAGTTGTAATAGCTATTTGATCGTCGATTTGTAGTTTGGATGTTGTTTGGTGTGATTTGAGGCCTCGAGCAAGTTTGCGTCATGTTTTGGGAATGGTTGGTATGATTGGACGGGGGCCTGGGGTGTGTTTCGGATGGGCAACGTGTCATTTCGCCATGTTTGAGCTATTGATTTTAAGATCTGATGCATCATTCTTCATGATCGCGAAGAAAGGGCCGCGATCGCAAAGAGCAAAGTGTTGTTCCAGGCCTTGTGAATCGTGATCACGAAAGGAAATTCGCGATCGCATAGAAGGATTTTCTGCTATCAGTGATCTGACTTCGGGAGCTTGTATCTTGCAATATATAAGGAATTTGGAGATGATCCAAAAATAAAAGTTGTAGTCCTTGGTGTCTAATTTGCAAAAAGTCAAACCATTTATCATTTGAAGTTTTATACAACATGTTATGACCATTATACTAGAGGCTGTCTGGAGGAGTTGGGCAGCTTGTTCTTTACGATCGGGATTGGTTTTCCGCGATCGCGAAGGGCAATTTTGAGCTGAGAAAAGTTGTGCTTCGCGATCGCAAAGCACTTTCCGTGATCGCGAAGGGTAAACACCTGGGTAGAAGCTATATTTTGGTGGTTTGGCTCATTTTTATCTCATTCCTTCCATGCGAGCCGACTTCGGGCGTTTTTGGAGTGCCATTTTGATCATCAAACTTTAGGTAAGTGATTTCTACACCTTGTGAGTTAAATAAAAGGCTTATATATAAATTTAAATATGAAAATTAGTAGAAATTGTGGGATTTTTGGAAGAAAACCTAGAAATGATATTTTTAGATTTTGACCACGAAATTGGACATGAAATTAGGAATAAATTATATATTTGAGTTCGTAACATTATGGGTAATGATTATCTTCGTAAATTTTTGGAATCCGGGCACATGGGCTCGAAGCTTGGCTTTATTGACTTTTCGAGCGGAGTTGAAAATTATTATAAATTGATTAATTATGGGTAATAGAGTATATATTTATGGATTTGCACATTTGTTTGACTAGTTTTGGAGAGACGAGCATCGGTTTGAGGTGTTTGAGTGGCGTTGGAGCCGGTTATGGAACTTCCGAGCGAGGTAAGTCTCCTATCTAACTCTATGAGGGGGAAACTACCCCTAGGTGTTGTATTTGTTATGTGCTACTTGTTGCGGGGGCTACGTACGCACGAGATGACAAAAGTCCGTAGGTAGCTAGATTCATGTTATGTCCGGGTAGACTTAGGTTCCCGCCATGCTATAACTGTACTATTTAAGTTGTCTCTTGCCTATTAAATTACTTTATTTTACGTTGCGACTTGAGACTAATTTGTGTAGAGTGATAGACTTGCTATTGTAGAGATTCGACAGGCTTCATGATTAGCCGCGGAATAATGCGTTATGCGTTTTAATCGAAAGGTTTTCCTTAAAATTTATAACTCACATGTCTATTCGTGCGTGGGTCAAGGACCCGTTAAAGCTTCTTATTCTGTTGGGATCGGTCCGTTCGCTTTGGCAGTATAATAGATATATCTATGGTTCTTGCCGTTCGATCCTCGACAGTGCGCATATTAAGATGGGATCAGGTCGTTCGCCTCGGGAAGATTATTTATCACACTCTCATAGGAGCGGGCCATTCGTCTCGACAATATAATAGATGTATCTATGGTTCATGCCGTTTGACCCTCAACAGCGCACATATTATAATAGGATCGGGCCGTACGCCTCAGCATTTCTATAAAATATTCTTATGAAATCGTGCGTAATAATTGACAAGAAGCCAGTATATCTGGACTTTTCCTGATTTGAACTGTGACGACCTATCTGGTGAGGTCCATTATATATATACTCCGATTGAGAAGGTAACTACTAGCTGAGAGCTTGAGTTATTGCTGAGAGAAGAATTGTACCACGCATTTATACTTGTTATTTCATTTACTCTGACTCACATTTGTTTACTTCTACTTTCTCTGTCTTATTGGACCACTAGTAAGTACCGATGTCGATCCCTCGTCACTACTTCTCTGGGGTTAGGCTAGATACTTATTGGGTACACGTTGATTTACATACTCATGCTACACTTGTTGCACTTATTATGCAGATACATATATGTCTGGTGGCCTTTTGGCCGCAAAGGCGCGGCTATTGCGGGGACTTCACCGCGAGCTGCACTCCATGTTGCGATCCGCAGCTTGCAGAGTCTCCATCAAATTTATTTATATTCTCCTATCTAATTTGTATTCCAGACAGATGTTGTATTTTATTATATTTCCTAGTTGATGCTCATGCACTTGTGACACCGAATTTTGGGTGTTCCTACGGATTGTTCATTATTGTAGTTCATGTAAATATTATCATTTTCCCTGTAAATTCTATTTCATATTATTTAATTAATAAAAATTATGATTTTAAAGTAATAAAATGAGTAATTAAATTGATCAATCATCGTTTGGCTTACCTGACGGAGGCATTAGGCCCCATCACGACCTATAGTGGATTTTGGGTCGTGACATGTAGATATCAAGAGGGGTCTTTATTTATATTAAAGAAGAGCTTGATTTGGGGATTTTGTCTTCCTGAATTTAGGAGTCCATTACTCAAATGGTCACTCAACTATCCAAAATTACCTACTATAGTCATCTTTCTTTCTTTTGTAACAGCAAAATCACTTACTCAGAAGGTCACTCAACTAGATTTCTCAAACTTTTGATTGCCAAATACCTATTTTATCCTCTGAATTATCAACTTTTATCTTCTTTTATTTTTTTAATTATAATTATTCTCTCTTTTTAATTTATATTATGGACATACATATATAATACATAAATTTTATTTATAATTAAAAAATAAAAATAGCATTTAAGAATATATAATAACAGAATAATAAAATATTAAGCATAATAAAAAAATTAATGATAACAATTTGTCCGTATTAATAATGTTGATACTAACAATAAAAAATCAAAAATTTATTTACACAATTGAGAATGAAAGAAAAAAAAGTTTTGAAATATATATTCTAGCACGTACTATAAAAAAAATAATTATTTAAAATAAAGTTATTTTTATAATATACATTATATATTCTTGAAAATTATGCTCAATTATATCATTATTCCGATATTATTCATGCTAGAAAATAATTTTTATTTTTTATTTTATAAATAAAATTTATTTGTTCTATAGGTAAGTCCATAATGTTGATTAAAAAGAGAAAAAATTATAATATGAATAAAAATATATATAAAAAGCAATGATAAAAGTTGATACTTTAGAGGGTAAAATGGGTATTTGGCAATCAAAAGTTTGAGAAATCTGGTTGAGTTACCTTCTGAGTGCTATAGGCATAGTTAAGTGACTTTTTCTGTTACAAACGAAAGAAAAATAACTTTACTAGATAATTTCAAATAGTTGAGTGATCATTTAAGTAATGGACTCCAGAATTTAGCTATACATAGAGAAATTTGTACTTATTGTAAGCACAAAAAAAAAATACTTGCACGAGAAAAAACTAAACTTATTCTTGCTCTCTATTAATATTCTTTTGCACAATATTCTGCACTTATACTTGCTTCTGGAAAAGCTCACTTCACAGCCAGGCTTGTATCTTCTTCAAGCATTTTTAGTTACTTTATTTCTATTCTTCATTTCTTTGTTACTTTAAATTCTTGGGTCAAATTAATTCACGTGTTTATATACCACATTACAAATTTAACTGTAACGTTTTATAGGTAAACACCTTTGTTTCAACATTATTTAGTCTAAAATACTACTCAACTTTGTACAATTTACAGCTTATGTGAATAGTTATTATGTATCATTTCATAACGTATTGTATTGTATTGTATTATATTGTATTATTTTAATATATATATATGTTTGGATAGGTGTTATTGTTTGCCGTCGTTTTATGATGTCATGCATAAATAATATAAACAATAGTCTTATAATATTATTACAAAGAAAAAGTAAGATACGGGGTTGAAAAATTTATTCAAAAAGGCAGGATAAAGGATAAAATAGGATTACTTAATAATAAGGAAGGACAAGATGAGAGGAAAAAAATAAAATAATAACGCGACTACACCATATAGGTTGTTACATAAAATGATACTTTCTGTTATTACGTAACTACAAATTTAACGATAAAATACAATAAAATTTAGTAACAATAAAAATAAATATTATATTTAAAATAACAATATAATAAAATACAATAGGTAACAACCATCCAAATTGTTTAATGGCGGAGCTAGTCATTTTGGGTATGTGATCAGTTGTGTTTAAATGTATATCTTGGTTTAATTGTTTCTTTGTCCATTCTTAGTCATGTTAATACAATTTAGAAAATTTTTAAGTGTTTTGAAATATTCTGCAAATAGTATGAGGCAACTTAAGTGATGGAATATATTTAGTTCAACTCTCACATAGTCTTTCTATGTGTTATCTGATTTCTAAATCTATATGCTAAAATAATTCATATATATTTTTATCCCATGTCTCTCGGACTTAACGTTAATGTAAAGATAAGTTATTTATCAAATAAATATTATAATCAAAGTTATTAAATTAAGCTTACAATAAAATAAAGAGTGTACTTTTTGAACTTGAGATTTTGTTTCTACTTATCTTTTGTGTATGATCAAAAAGTCGAGCTTGCGATATATAACTTTGGCAATTCAAAAATATCCTTTTAATATCTTCACTGTACTGATTTTGTCAAACATAGTATATTTTTGTCTATTTACCCTTGGCTACGGATAACAATTAAATTTGTACGTGGTTTTAAGTATACGTGACTTGGTTTGATACAACTAAAGAACGAACAAAAATAAAGATTAAATTCAGCAAGTAAAGGAGGAAGCAAACCACAAGTATTGAGTAGCTTTATTGTGATAGAATCCTCTAAAGCAAGATATGAAGCAGATAGATTGAAAAAGTAAATAGATTATAGCCTTGTGTATATTGATCGTAGATTGTTGTGTGCCATTTACAATAGTGTTGCCTGTTTATATAGGGAAGAATCCTATACAAAGTAAAAAAAAACCTATCCATAAGGTAAGATATCCCTAGAATTAATGGCTTCAACGTGTTTACTGATTTCAACCGCGATTCCCGCCGGGATATTTACATATTACGAGATTTTCGGCCCTTCAGTCACGCCAATCTGATAATTTTACCATAAGGTGTCTTACCCTGATCTACCTCGACGATCTCGTCTCGAGCGCTTTGGCTTCGAGCTTTGTTCCGGCGGAATCCGGTCTAGGACTTCTCCTTTTCGATGTCCCGTTCTCGGCCTATCGAGTAGCGACTTCAATCGACGCTGGTCGTCGAACCCCGAAACCGACATCCCCTATGCAAGCGACCGAATTCGACCCTATACATTGTCTATCCAATATTTTGTAATTTCTAGAATGCCCATGAAGCTTCTTATTAAGCTATTTATTATCGACCTCTTCGGTTATTTATTATCAAATTTGCTCTTTATTTAAATAATATAAAATATATACACATTCATGTATAATAATTCAATTTTTATATTGCATAAAATATTTTATTAAATGAATAACTTTTGTATTTCAAATTTACTTGTTGCTGCAAAGGTGAGCAATATAATATCAAAATTTAAAAATTGGAAAATCGTGAAATATAAAGAACAATTATGTGTAACATATATGCTATTACGAAGTAATTCTTTTGGCACTTTCACGAATATATCATCCAGCTCATCTTTTATCTTCACAGTAAGTATAACTTTTTTTTCCGTCTTATTTAAAAATAATACTCGCATTTTTTATATTTTACATACATCTCGACTTTGATTGAAAACTTTCTAATCCCATATCATTAAAAATACTATATTCTTAATTAACATGTATTTTGATTAATTTACCTACTTTTATTTATACAAAATATTGGTAGTACCTTTTTGTATAGTATATTAATCTCCTTTTTCCTTTTTAAGATTTCGACACCAACCTGTATTCTAACAATGTAGGTTTTGTAATAATTTCTTTGTTCTTTTTTAACTCTACAGTTCTAAGATGTGTGTTCTTATTTTACATTTTACCCCATCTAAATTGATATTCTTTTATCTCATTTTACATAATCTTTTTTTTAGTCAGTTTAAAAAAAATATTATTTTTTATATTTAAAAATAATTTAACTTTAAAATGCTTATTATATACTTAATAAGATGATTTATAACTAATATAAATATTTATGGCTCATTAAAATTATTAGTGTCAAAAGTCTTTCTTTTTTCTTATACTCTATGGTCATTGCCGAAGTGTTACTTATAGTTATTAAGATTTCTGAAAATTTTAATTTTTTTTCCCATCCATTAGAATTTTTATGTTTTAAGGAGTAGTCATGATTAATTCAGTTTCTTTTTGTGAAGAACCTAAGTACCTCATTTTACTCCAAAACTATTGCTATTTGCTCGAATGGATGTGTCACAATGTGATGTACAATGATAAATCAAGGCGGCCCCACCAAAACTATCCTCATCTACACCTTTTTTAAGATAGTAGATGGACGTGCCACAATGTGGTTTAGCGGTGACTTCGCATTAGGTCCGGTGTTTGAATCCTATTCCTCGAAGTCATTTTTCTATTTCTCTTTTTCTTTCTTTTCTGTATCAACTAAAATTCGCTCTATCTTTCTTTATGTTTCTCTTTTTGATCCATGCGTTCTTCTGTTTTTTGGTTTACTCCGTGACATATCTTTTAATTAAATTTTTAGTCTTTTAGGATTCTCTTTAATTTGTTTTTTCTTTTGTGTTTTATTCATTTTCTTTTTCGGTTCAATCATTGAGTTTCAAAAACTAAAAGATAAATTTTGAATTAATTTGAATCTTTTCAAGGTCAAGTTGCCTCTTTTTTCATTTACCACTTTCTTTTTGAATAGTTATTTAAATTTAATACATCAAGCTCAGTATTTGTAACTATAAATGATGATGCTATCATTGAGGTAGGAAAACTATTTAGACACTTGTCTATGGAAAGATATAAGTTTTTGTAATAACAATATTATTTGTTGTTTACTTGTCAAGTTGTTGTCATGGTAAAATTTTAAAGGACCAAATCAAATGGTGATCGAATAGCGATTCACCCATCCTTCTGAAATCCCGGATCCGCCTCTAGTTGTTAGTATTTCTATTGTGCATAAATATTTATCACACACTAAAGTTAAATTATTTGTCCAACTTAAAATTATTTTATTTTTATCGTTAATTTTATTTTCAAACACTATTTAACTATGTAAATATACGTTATAACCAAACATGAACACATGTAATTACATTATAGTTACATTACATCAAACAAATAAGTTTAAGCAATTACGATATCGTTTAATTACTAGGTTTTATAATTACTACTATAATAATTATATTAAATCCAATTAGAAGATATCCTTCCACATTGACTCTTACAGAAAATTAAAAACAGGCAAATTGTGACAATTTTGCCGAATTTATTTCAAGCAGTGATAATATTGAAGATACATTTCAAGTGGAATTCTTGAAAGAACAACTCTTGATTTCCTCAATCAACGCAATGAGCTGTGAATGAGATGAACCACCTTCTTCAGTGGCATTCTTCAACTTTTGTGCCATTAACTTAGCACTTGCTCGAATTTCCCTACTTTTCTCTGAGTCACACATCAAACACTTGACAGCAACCTCTAATTTCTCTTTCGAAACCACCGGACTCGACACAATAAAACCCAAGTTCCAGACATCTGCTCCGACTCCGATTCCAAGTCCAAGTTGCTCCAAAAGCTTTTCGCTATAAAAATTCTCTGAAAATAAGGGCCAAGTAATCAATGGTACGCCTATTGTTAAAGCTTCAAGTATTGAATTCCAACCGCAATGAGTCAAGAATCCTCCGATTGCGCGATGTTTTAAGATTAATACTTGTGGCGCCCAACCTTGGATAATCAAACCCTTTTTATTCTTTTCTACAATATTTTCCTTGAAACCATTAGGCCACCAATTAAAATGGCCGTTCTTGCCGTCTTCTTGATTTTTTTCCTGCTCTCTAACCACCCAAATAAATGGACAATTTGCAGCCTCTAATGCTAATGCAATTTCGCTAAGCTGATCATTGGGAAATCTTACCATGCTCCCAAAGTTAACATAGAGCACAGAGTTGTGTTCTTGTTTTTCCAGCCAATTCAAACAATCACTGTAACCTTTCCAAGGGTCAGAAAAGGAATGGGAGTTTGAAATTTTTGCACATTCCAGTTTGTTGATAAACAGAGAGAGGGGGCCAATGTGCCAACCTTTTTTCCCTCTAACTTTTTCATAGACTTCGGCATAACCAGGTTCGAGCTCAGAACAAGTGTTATGAATAATGCCATAGCTACGAAGCTCAGCTTCTAGGTTTTCATTTACCGTCCGTCTGAAATCAGTCTCCTCTATAAGGAAATCTTCTATTTCTGAGCGTTTCATTTTGATCTCGTGAGGTAAGCCAGGGATCAAGAAAAGCTCAGAATCCGAAGCCACTTTCATATGAGGTGTGTATCCCTTAAGAAAATGCCAGGCACATTGATGTATAAAATTAGCAGGTTGAAATGAGTACCTCGGAATTTTCAACTCCTCAGCTAAATCGACAGTCCAAGGAAAAAACATGTCGGAGACAATGCATTGAGGATTGAGCTGCCGAATTAATTGTTCAATGGGTTTTTGGAGCAGCATAAAGCCATAACATACTTTGCTAACTATTTCCATTGAAGGGCTAGCGATAATATTTTCAACTCCCTCAGGTAAGTCCACTTCATCTGCCGGAAATTTAACCGTTTTGACGGAGATTTCGCTGCCCAATTCGAGACAGTCTTTATCAACTGAGGATTGAAAAAGGAGAGCATTTTTTGGAGTAGTAATTATGGTGATTTTGAAGCCTCCGTAGAAGGCGAAAAGTCGAGCAATGTGTACTAATGGAGTTATATGGCTATTCATAGTGTATGGAAGGAACACCACATGTGCCATTGCCGCCGGTGACTTACAGTGATGACAGTAGTAAACAAGTCACAGAACGGAAATAATGCAGTGGAGCAGGGACGGATCTAGTTCAGAGATTATGGGTTCACTTTGTCTAGAACTTGATTTTGTACTATAAAATTCTTTAAATATACAAGAACATTTAGCTTGGAACTGTATTTGTTAGTTTGTTATTATATACTCGTTTTACAATAAGTGATTTTTTGCTTTTTTTTTATGGTTTAAAATGTTTAATTTTTTCAAATTTCAAGAATAAATGAGTTATTTTTTTTCCTACATTATCCTTAAAGTAAATAGTGTTAGAGTGTGTGTTAGGAGTATTTTTATGTCAAATGATAGTAAAGATTAATATGATCTATTTCATTGTCAATTAATATTAAAAGATAAATTTTTCAATATTGTGAAAACTGTCAAAAGTTAAGGTATCTTTGACCAGAGGAAGTATTAAATTGATATAGAGGAACTATAACCACCAATATGTCAGAAGTTGAACAGAATCTTATTAAGGAGTTTGCAATCACACAAAAAATTGTTGAATTTTGACAGTAGCCATCTGAATGTGCAATAAATGTTTGTTGCCTTTTACGTTGCGTCCAAAAAGTTTACTCGATATTTGAGCTTAGTGTCTCTATCACCCCTCAACATAGATTTAAATGTGTTTATCTTCCCAAAATTTCAGCACCAAATCTGTTTAATTATATTTTTTGTCAACACCTCAATGAGGAGTTTTCATCTTAAAAAATTGTTTGGATGAATTCCGATAGCAGCTTACTTTCAATGAGCGGTAAATATTGAGACAAAGAGCGGTAAAAATTGGGTAATTTTCAGTACTGATAGTATATAATTTGCAACAGGCTGTGCGCGACACGTGGTCTGTCTTCTTGTCATTGCGCACGAACATCTATGATTTTGTCATTTTATAACTTATTTTCTCCGGTCCATTTTAATTGACCGTTTTCACAAATAATAAAAGATTTATTTTTAGTATTAATTAATATAAAAATAATTATATTAATCTTAATTGGTTCATTGAGAATATTACAAATAATCTTAAACTCTTCATTCCAAGAACAACTTTAAAAAAAAGTTAATTTCTTCTAAATATTTAAAAAAATTAAATATTATAAATCATAAAAAAATATTAAAAAATTAATTAAAGATGTAGAAATTAAAAATTCCGATTGAATGGACAAATGTCTTCTTTAAGAAAGTAAAACACTAAGGGGTCGTTTGGTAGGCCGTATTAAGTGAAATAATCCCTGTATAAAAGTTTAATCCGTCCAATACCATGTTTGGTTGCTCAATTCAATTTACTCCTACCTAATACATGGATTAGTTATACCTCATATGAGGGATTAACTAATACCAAGGAAAGTAAGGTATTACTAATCCCTGGATTAACTATACCTGGATAAGACTTAAAATTACTAAACCGTCCCTCAAAGAAAGCTTGACTACTACTACAATTCGCAAATATTCAAGGATATAGTTGTAAAGAAGATTTTGTATAGTTTTAAACCAAACACAAGCTTAGATTATACATTGCATAACTAATTTTTAATACAATGAACCAAACACTTGATAAAAAATAATTCCAGCACTACAATCCCTGCATTACTAATCCCTGCATTACTTGTGTTCGTACCAAACGACCCCTAAGCGTAGGAAAAAGAACAACACAGCGCGTAGTCCCTCGATTCAGGAATCGGTAGCATTTTCCTGATCGGTAGGTGGGGCCGGAGGGAGTAGTGTACAATATAGTCTCACAGAAGAAGGATAGGTTCGATGGTAGGTTCCCTTCTTAACTGGGACTTAGTTTTATAAGAAAATTACACGTACTCCTATAAAAAAAACTGCGTACATTTTTTAGTTTTGAATTTTTGCCAGCAATGCCCGAAAAACGAAAAACAATATGAAAGACGGAAAACTACAAAATAAAACTAAATTATTTCTCTACTTCTCTTTCAAGCTTCTCAATTCTCATTTTGAAACAAGATCAAATTAAATCTAGAATATAGTTTTTGTAATATGGCCAATATTTTGGTTAATGGAGTCCATCTCACATAAGTATAATTATCTTTATAAAGTGTAGACTTTGTTGGTAATATATTTTAGGACCTAAAAATATTGCATCGTGTGGTGGATATCGTTAGCACAAGTTGTATCTTTTCTTTTACAACTAAGAGGCCAAGGCTATTTTGCCTATAAAAGGAAATGCCATTAGTTCATTTTAAACACACCAACAAGATTTGAGTTTTCATTTCTTGTTTTTTCCTTTCCTCCTTTATTAAGAGTGTTTTGTATGAGAGTTGAATGTTGGGAAGCACTTGTGTGAACCCTTTCTTTGGAGTGATCTTGTGAGGTTATTCTCTCGGGGTATTTGGGATTAACTAGATTATTTACTCTAATTTTTTACTCACTTGTGTACTCTTGTTGGTATAGTAAAATTGCTCCTATCCGCTTGTGGACATAGGTCACCTTGACCGAACCACGTTAAATTTGTGTCTTCTTTATATGCTTTAATTGCCATTATTATCAACTCGCATTGTTTTTGTTATTGTCATTATAACGTTGTTTGGCTAAATTGCGCACTACCAGGTTCAGGATCCTAACAAATTGGTATCAGAGCCAGATCTAACCTGGTTAGTTTAAATAGCCAAAAATGACTCTAACAAAGTCTTATGTTGAGAAATTTGACAGAAGTGCAAACTTCGGAATGTGACAATTAAAGATGGAAGCTATCCTAATTCAAGATGGCTTAGATTTAGCACTACAAGGAAAAGAGAAGAAGCCGGATAAAATGACGGATGCGGAGTTTGCCGTCATAGACAAAAAGGTAAAATCAGGTATTATTTTAAATCTCTGAAATGAGGTTTTACGTGAAGTTTCTGTAGAAACCACAGCCAAAGGTATGTGGGAAAAATTAAAAGCCTTATATATGAAGAGGTCGGTTGAAAATTGACTTTACCTGAAGCAGAAGCTTTATACAATTCGTATGGGTGAAGGTACCTCTATTCTCTCTCATCTTGACACCTTTGATTCCATTCTTATGGATTTGAGTAATATAGATGCTGAAATTAAAGATGAGGATCAAGCCGTGTTACTGCTTTGTTCTCTACCCACATCTTTTAAGCATATAAGAGATACTATGCTTTATGCAAAGGATAATATCTCTTATAAGGATATTAAATCTATCTTAAAATCAAAAGAACAGATAGATAGTGATATTACTGGGGAAGCTAGTGGAACTCAAGCGGAAGTTGGCTTGTTCGTTAGGGACAAATCCGACTCAAAATCCAGATACAAAAATTTAGAGTGTCGCTATTGTCATAAGAAAGGTCACATTATCTCCGAATGTTATAAGCTGAAATATAAAGAAAAGCATAAGGAAAGGAAAAATGAGCACAAAAAAATTGACACTGCCGAAGCAAGTGTAGCTGCTGATGAGACTGAGGGAACTATTTTTTTAGCAACTAATAATAGTTTCAAATCTAACAATGAGTGGATTTTAGATTCGGGTTGTTCTTATCATATGTGTCCCAATCGGGATTTATTTACCACATATGAATCTATTGGAGGTGGAGTTGTCTTGATGGGCAATAATGCTGCCTGCAAAGTTTTCGAAAAAGGTACAGTCCGAATCAAAATGCACGATGGTGTCGTGAGAATTCTCACTGCTGTTAGACATGTTCCTGACTTGAAGAAAAATCTCATCTCTTTGGGCACTCTAGAATCTCTTGGGTGCAAGTACACAGGTGAAGGTGGAGTTCTGAAAGTTTCTCATGGTGCTCTTGTGATCATGAAAGCACACAGATCTGGTTCGTTGTATACTTTATTGGGATCCACTGCTATAGGTCCTACTACAGTTTCGGTATCAGACAACTTGTCTGATTTTGATAGCATTAAATTTTGACATATGCTCATTAGGGCTTTTGCAGAGAGGGTGGAGCAAATTTACTATATCAGTCAAATTTAGGCCAAGGTGGAGATTTGTAGTATGGCTAATATTTTGGCTAATGGAGTTCATCTCACAGAAGCATAATCATCTTTACAAAGTGTAGACTTTGTTGGCAATATTCTTTGGGACCCAAAAATATTGCATTGTGTGGTGGATATCATTAGCACAAGTTGTATTTTTTCTTTTACAACTAAGAGACCAAGGCTATTTTGCCTATAAAAGGAAATACCATTAGTTCATTTTAAACACACCAACAAGATTTGAGTTTTCATTTCTTGTTTCTTCCTTTCCTCCTTTATTAAGAGTGTTTTGTATGAGATTTGAGTGTTGGGAAGCACTTGTGTGAACCCTTTCTTTGGAGTGATCTTGTGAGGCTATTCTCTCGGGGTATTTGGGATTAACTAGAGTATTTACTCTAATTTTGTACTCTCTTGTGTACTCTTGTTGGTATAGTAAAATTGCTCCTCTCTGCTTGTGGACGTAGGTCACCTTGACCGAACCACGTTAAATTTTTGTCTTCTTTATATGCTTTAATTGCCATTATTATCAACTCGTATTATTTTTGTTATTGTCATTATAACGTTGTTTGGCTAAATTCTGCACTACCCAGGTTCCCGATCCTAGCAAATTGGTACCAGAGCTAGATCAAACCTGGTTAGTTTAAATAGCCAAAAATGACTCTAACAAAGTCTTATGTTGACAAATGTGACAGAAGTACAAACTTCGGAATGTGACAATTAAAGATGGAAGCTATCCTAATTCAGGATGGCTTAGATTTCGCACTACAAGGAAAGGAGAAGAAGCAGGATAAAATGACGGATGCGGAGTTTGCCGTCATAGACAAAAAAAAAAAAATCAGGTATTATTTTAAATCTCTGAAATGAGGTTTTACGTGAAGTTTCTGTAGAAACCACAGCCAAAGGTATGTGGGAAAAATTGAAAGCCTTATATATGAAGAGGACGGTTGAAAATTGACTTTACCTGAAGCAGAAGCTTTATACAATTCGTATGGGTGAAGGTACCTCTATTCTCTCTCATCTTGACACCTTTGATTCCATTCATATGGATTTGAGTAATATAGATGCTGAAATTAAAGATGAGGATCAAGCCGTGTTACTGCTTTGTTCTCTACCCACATCTTTTAAGTATATAAGAGATACTATGCTTTATGCAAAGGATAATATCTCTTTTAAGGAAATTAAATCTATCTTAATATCAAAAGAACAGATAGATAGTGATATTACTGGGGTAGCTAGTGGAACTCAAGCGGAAGTTGGCTTGTTTGTTAGGGACAAATCCGACTCAAAATCCAGATACAAAAATTTAGAGTGTCGCTATTGTCATAAGAAATGTCACATTATCTCCGAATGTTATAAGCTGAAATATAAAAAAAAGCATAAGGAAAGGAAAAATGAGCACAAAAATATTGACACTGCCGAGGCAAGTGTAGCTGCTGATGAGACTGAGGGAACTATTTTTTAGCAACTAATAATAGTTTCAAATCTAACAATGAGTGAATTTTAGATTCGGGTTGTTCTTATCGTATGTGTCCCAATCGGGATTTATTTACCACATATGAATCTATTGGAGGTGGAGTTTTCTTGATGGGCAACAATGCTGCCTGCAAAGTTTTTGTAAAAGGTACAGTCCGAATCAAAATGCACGATGGTGTCGTGAGAATTCTTACTGATGTTAGACATGTTCTTGACTTGAAGAAAAATCTCATCTCTTTGGGTACTCTAGAATCTCTTGGGTACAAGTACACAGGTGAAGGTGGAGTTCTGAAAGTTTCTCATGGTGCTCTTGTGATCATGAAAGCACATAGATCTGGTGTTGTATACTTTATTGGGATCCGCTGCTATAGGTCCTACTACAGTTTTGGTATCAGACAACTTGTCTGATTTTGATGGCATTAAATTTTGACATATGCCCATCAGGACTTTTGCGGAGAGGGTGGAGCAAATTTACTATATCAGCCAAATTTAGGCCAAGGTGAAGATTTGTAATATGGCCAATATTTTGGCTAATGGCGTCCATCTCACATAAGCATAATCATCTTTACAAAGTGTAGACTTTGTTGGCAATATTCTTTGGAACCCAAAAATATTGCATTATGTGGTGGATATCGTTAGCACAAGTTGTATCTTTTCTTTTACAACTAAGAGGCCAAGGCTTTTTTGCCTATAAAAGGAAATGCCATTAGTTCATTTTAAACACACCAACAAGATTTGAGTTTTCATTTCTTGTTTTTTCCTTTCCTCCTTTATTAAGAGTATTTTGTATGAGAGTTGAGTGTTGGGAAGCACTTGTGTGAATCCTTTCTTTGGAGTGATCTTGTGAGGTTATTCTCTGGGGGTATTTGGGATTAATTAGAGTATTTACTCTAATTTTGTACTCTCTTGTGTACTCTTGTTGGTATAGTAAAATTGCTCCTCTCTGCTTGTGGGCGTAGGTCACCTTGACCGAATCACGTTAAATTTGTATCTTCTTTGTATGCTTTAATTGCCGTATTATCAACTCGCATTATTTTTGTTATTATCATTATAACATTATTTTGCTAAATTTCGCACTATCCAGGTTCCCGATCCTAACAGTTTTCAGACAAAAATAATTCTACTATAATTAAGCACAAGGGATAGACTTACTCAAATGCAGATTATATATAATATCGTCTTTATCTAAAAATAGATGAGAGAGAATTTGTAACGTTCACAACAGAAACTACAAAAGAGGTTTTGTAACGTTCGCCGCACCATGAACGAGTCCGCAGAAATTTGCATGGCTGGAATCAGCTAGAGACCAAAATAAAGATCCAAATAACATACTTGTAGTAATTTCAAAGACCTCCTCTCAGGTTTTGCCTCGTGACATTAATCTTTCTTGAGGTTTATAATACTATACTTACTTTTCTTATTTTATTTTCTTTGTAACAATTCTTTTAAACTCAATTTATTGTTAATTTAAACAATTGTGGTATCACTAATTGCCCTTTCTTATATACTTTTGTTTAATTAATTTTCAAATATTTATTTAATGAAGCATACGAAACTCTTTGATTTAAAAGGCACAATCAGTAACATCAAAAAAGCAGTTTCAACTTTCAAGCATGGCCATCTCCAACTCACCTCCATTTTTACCTTCAAACTCCATTTTGAAGTTAAAAATAAAGGAATTTTGCTCCAACCCAACTGCAAATTTACCACTATTTTAGAAGGTGAATAGTGTCTCCTCAAATTTGGAGCGACGCTATTCATCCACTCCATCACTATTTTCTATTATTATATTATTATATTATTATTTTGTATTACTTAACCCTTTTAATTTATCATATTATATATACCTAATTATGTTTCTGTAATATCTTTATAATATTAATTTTACATCATGATTTTGGCGTATAACTTTGATAATTAATTTTCGTGCATATATTATTTTTATGTAAAATTATAAATTAATTTTATTAAAAGTTATAATTGTATAAAAAATATATAACCATCACAAAAATGAAAGATGCAAATATAAAATACAAGATGTTGCTAAAATTGAAAAGTGAAAATAAGTTTATTTTAAATGGCTATATAAGAAATAAATACTCCTATGAATTATATGGAATGAATATGTAAAAAAGAAAAATAAATAGAATTTATTTAATGGAAATAAGAAAATAAAAGATAATAATATAATATATAAGAAAGAGAAGAATATAAAAGAAATATTTTTTTTGGAGTAAAAAATAGAGTAATGGTTGGAGTTAGTTTACTCCATTTTGGAGTAAAGATTTGAAGTGAAGGTTGGAGGTGCCCTTAGGCAAGGGCTGCACCGCAATAATACGGAAATAGCTAGACTGTGTGTAGCCACACAGAAAAAAATCTTATGCAAAATAGTGAAATTTCAACTATGTATTTCCCTTTATTTTTCTTTACATGCTATGACAATTTGTTTTAAGTATGTATTTCTTCTTTTTAAAACCAAATCTATAAGCAATTTGACTGAAATTTCATCACTTTAAGCTAAAGAAAAAAATATTTGAACCAAAATAGTGGAGTTCCAGCCAAGTTTTTAATAATATAGGCCTGAAAAAGATCATTCAAAAAGTTAACAAATTTATAAAGGTAATAAATACTCTTTCCATCTCAATTTATACGAGAATAGTTTATCGCACATAAAATTTAAGAGAAAAGAAAAAGATAATATAAACTTATGCTTTTTAATATTGAGTTGTAAATCACACTCATCTTTTTGTTTGCACAACGTTTTTAAAATTATTGGAAAAAAGCTATGTATCTCTTCATCTAGTATTAAACGAATGAAATAATTGACAAAAAACATGTTTTTGATGAGCTCATATCTAGTATTTATGAGCTCATATCTTAGAAATAAAAATAGATAGTGTTAAGTAACCTACTACTATGTTTTTTATTTTAGAGAAGTTTCTAAAACACAAATATATATGCACACATTCAAGATTACAAGTTTTAAAAACCTTACAATCATATCACATTATAATATGTTTATGATCACAACTTTAAAAAATTATTATTTTGAGAAAAAACTAATATTAAGTCAAACTATACCCAAACAAATTTTAACGAAGGAGTAATAATTAAGAAGGAAAAGTTGGATACCAATAGGCAATAGCAAGAATTTGGAGTCTTTTCTTGTATTTTCCGCATAGGTAGAGCCAGGTGACGGAATTTGAATTTGTTGCATTCCATCTGTGACCGCAAATCAAAAAGAAACATTTAGAACAACTTTGTACAAAGTGCGGATCGCATATGAATTGTTCGAACACAAAACTGAACTAAGAGTCGAAGATCAGAAAGTATGTAAAAAAATCAAGTTCAGGAGCCTTTATGAACTACGGACCACACAATAATTGTCATTGTTATTAAATTTGTAATTAAATATTTATATAAATTTAATAAATTTTCAAATAAAAATATAAAATTTAAACAAAAATTAATGTCAATAAATATTAAAGTTACATCGAGATTAAAAATGAGTAGATATATACATTCCGGAGTATCATTAGACACGTTAAAAAGATTGTATTTTTATTAACAGAAAAAAAACAAAATAGTGTATGAAAAGATGCCAATGGCCAGTAAAATGTAATATACAAAGTAAATATAAATATATGACGTCAATACAGCAACAACTTAAGCCTTTAATAAACTATTCTAAATCTCTCACAAACTAAAAAATCATAGCTAGAAAATGCAGACGGTGGCAGCCATGGATAACGGCGACAGCAACGGCGAACACCAGCTCCATGTTCTCTTCCTTCCCTACTTATCCCCCGGCCATCTCATTCCGTTAGTTAACGCCGCTAGGCTATTTGCCTCCCGCGGCGTTAAAACCACAATCCTCACTACCCCCAAGAACGCTTTACTTGTCAAATCTTCCTTAAACGACGACGTTTTAATTTCCGGCCATTCAATTTCTATTCACACTCTCCCTTTCCCTTCTGCTGAAGTTGGCTTACCTGAAGGTATTGAGAACTACAGCTCTGCCACTTCAGAGGAAATGCACGGCAAAGTATTTTACGCCACTTTGCTTTTACAAAAACCAATGGAAGATAAAATTCGTGAAATCCGTCCTGATTGTATATTTTCTGATATGTATTTCCCTTGGACCGTTGATATAGCCAAGGAGCTGAATATCCCTCGGCTCTTGTTCAACCAATCCAGCTACATTTACAATAGCATTCTGCAAAATCTTTTGCTTTACAAACCTCACAAGCAGCAGCTGAAACTGGAACCATATTCCCAGAAAAGTAGTAGTTTTTTGGTTCCTGGTTTACCGGATAAAATTGAGTTGAAGCTATCCCAACTTACAGATGATTTGACAAAGCTCGCCGATGAGAGGAATGTTTGGGACGACGTGCTCGGTCAAACACGAGATTCCGAGGACCGAAGCCACGGCATTGTTCACGACACTTTTTACGAGCTGGAACCTGAATATGCAGACTATTATCAGAAGATTAAGAAGACCAAATGTTGGCATATTGGTCCCATCTCTTATTTTTCTTCCAAAATCCGACGAAACGAGCTGATTGCCGACAACGACGTTGTAGAGTGGTTGAACGAACAGAAGCCTAAATCGGTTCTTTACGTCTCTTTTGGGACCTTAACTAAATTCCCCGACGACCAAATCAGTGAAATCGCCGGAGCTCTAGAGGGTTCAAATGTCCCTTTCATTTGGGTCGTGAGAAAGCAGACATTGTTGCCGGAGGGTTTCGAGGATAAGACGGCGGCGAACAAAAAGGGTTTGATAATTAGAGGGTGGGCCCCGCAGTTGACCATCTTACACCATTCGGCGACCGGAGGGTTCATGACTCACTGCGGTTGGAACTCCGTTGTTGAAGCCATAACCGCCGGAGTTCCATTGCTGACCTGGCCACTTTTCGCCGAGCAATTCTACAACGAGAAGCTTGTGGAGGTTGTCGGGTTGGGAGTTAAAGTGGGGACAGAAATATGGAGCCCCGGTCTTGGGTTTTCGACTCCTGTGTTGGGAAGTGAAAAGATTCAAGAAGCAATAGAGAAATTAATGAATGGTTCAGAGGAAAGTAAGAAAATTAGGGAGAAAGCAATGGCGATGGAAAAGATGGCTAAAAATGCAATTGAAGAAGGTGGATCTTCATGGAACAGTCTCACTGCGTTGATTGACGATATCAAGAATTTTAATTTGTCATCTTAGTTCTTTTGATTATTTTCCTAACCTGTAACTTTTGTTGTTAAAATAATGCCAGCATTTAATTTTTAATATTCGCATTGAAATTTGCATATTTTGATCCTTTAATGCTAGTGTTATGATTCCCACATAGAGGGGGTCTTTCCCATTTCGACGTGCGGACAAAGACTGATGAGTTAGAAATGTATGTTTTGAAACACTTTACGTGTGTGCCTGCTATAGTCAACTTCTAAATGATCCCACAAAAATTACATAGTATTATAAACTCTAACATTAGGATCGGTTATATATTCATAACAGGTTTTAGGATCGTGATGATATCATCTACGTCCGTACCGCTCCTTGTGGAGTAGATCTCGCATCCAACCAAGTTTTTGACCAGGGAACGGGAGAATTCCCACTACCGTTGGCAGGCCAGCCGGGCCATGAGCGCGGTGGGAATGGGCTTCCCAAGAAGCCAGCCCGGGCCGGGGTCAGCATAAAATGAAGGGGACGGCCCTAATCTTGTGTTGGCTTTGCCAACTTATGAGTTGCGGGCGGAGAAAAGCGGACGTAAATAGATTCACTGATGAACCTATTTGATAGACTCTGAAACGAAGAAATAAATCCTCTCTTCTAATGTTATCATTCTCTTCTATTATTAATCCTTGTTAATTACATAGCTCTTGATAGATTACTTTTATTTTATAATACGTTATTAGCATGATACTCTAACCAACTGAGATTATTTACTTTAATCGGGTTTTATCTTCTTCCTACCAGAGTTAGCCAATTTTCTTTTCGGTCCATATGTTGAAGCAAAGTTGGTCTAGCAATTAGTTTATGGCATCTGCCACAATGAACAACTTACTTCGAAACCCCTAGCCTAATAAGGGAAGGTATCCAATTCTTAATATTTGAGCTGTTACAAGTAAATGAGATGATGTGAAATTCATAAACTCCAGATATACTTCACATCTTATTCTTTATATTAGAGTTTGTTATTTGTGTGATTCAATATTAGACTTGCAAGAGTTCTCCATGTGATCATGCGTTACATTATATTTACGGTACATTCTCTGAAAAATATAATTTGATGGCAATTCACTTTCCTAGCAACTAAATCATCAATCTTGATTCTAAGTGCTCAGAATTCATCTGTTGCGTAATATTGGAGTAGTAGTATTTTAGTAGTGATCAAAGTTATATGGATATGAAAGCCTTTATGTTATTTTATATAAGATGGTAGAAGAGGCATGTAAGAACCCGATCAGTCGTTTCGAGCATTTGCACTTCGCTCGATAGTTTAAGGGCATGAGTGCTTAGAATTCATCTGTTACGCAATATTGGAGTAGTAGTATTTTAGTAGTGATCAAAGTTATATGGATATGAAAGCCTTTATGTTATTTTATTTAAGATGGTAGAAGAGGCATGTAAGAACCCGTTCAGTCGTTTCGAACATTTGCACTTTACTCGGTAGTTTGAGGGCATGGGTAGTTCCGTATGATGTATTATGAATTGTGTGAATCGTCGGTTTTGGTTTTCAGGCAATCCGGAGTTTGATTTGGAAGAATGAATTTCATCGTTAAAGCTTTAAGTTTGAAGAGTTGAATCAACTCTGACTTTTATGAATTTGACCGTGGAACGAAGTTTTGATGGTTTCATTATGTGCAGATGGTGATTTTGGACTTGTGTGTATGCCCCGATTGGCATTTGGATGTTCTTTAGAGGATTCACTAATTGGCAAAAGTTGAAAATTTTGAAGATTTGAAAAGTTCATAAGTTTGATCGCGAGTTGACTTTGATGATATCGGATACGGATTGTGGTTCCGGGAATTGGAATAGCTTCGTTATGTCATTGGCACTTGTGTGCCAAATTTAAGTTCATTCCAGATTGATTCGATATATTTCAGCGTGAGTTTTGGAAGTTGAAATTTCAAAGTTCTTTAATTTTGATTCCAGGTGCAATTTATCGTTTCAATGTTATTATGTGTGATTTGAGGCCTCGAGTAGGTTTACGTATGTTATTGGACTAGTTGGCATATTCGAATAGGGTCCCGAATGGTTCGGAAGAATTTTGGACGAGGTTCAAATCGTTTGGATCAGTTTGGCTAAGGCTGCTGGTGGCGGAATCTGGTGTGATCACACCTGCGACTGGCTTTGCGCAGGGGCAATGGTCGCAAAAGCGATAAAAGAGTCGCAAAAGCGAGGTGAGAGCCGATCTGGGGCGCATGTGCGGAGGCACAAGTGCGAAGGGATAGAGCACAGGAGCGCGGTCTTGTGCAGGTATAGTTTATGGCTCGCACCTGCAATGTTGCGGTAGCAGATATTTTGTTCGCAAATGCAAGGAACGAGTTCTCAGCTAGTTCCGCAGAAGCGAAGGTGTTGTCGCATAAGCGATGCCGCAGAAACGGCCCTTTGTTTGCAAAAGCGGAAATCGCTGGGCAGAAAATATTTTTCGAGAGTTGGTCATTTTATTCTCTTTTTGAAATTTGGAGCTCGATTTTGAGTGACTTTGGAGAAAAGTTTTATTACAAGAATTGAAATAAGTATTTTATATTCGATTTTAATTATATTTCAGTGATTCAATCTTCGTTTAGATTATGTATTTCTAATTTCTTCATTCTTTTGGGGTTAATTTTGCCGTATGGTGACAGTGCCCTCTATATCAAAACAAAACATAAAAAGGCTGGCTCTACTGCCACTCCCTTTTCAATATGCAGAGTAGCGACATCCATTTTAATGTGCATATATATGAAGACTGATAGCAACAAGTCTCTCACTCCTCCTTGCAATGGTGTAGGCACTCAACTTCTCCACATTCCCAAATATTCCAAGTGATTCAGCTATAACATTATTTAATGTCACTGTATTTTATTTTTCAAAGCAACTTACTTATAAGGATTTTGTCCTTATAAGTAAAATACAGTACTAAAATTAACTTCATCTACCTACCTAGACTGCCCTCTCTTTCTTCATTTAATTGATTTTGTCCTCTTATAGCTAGCACTTCCATGCCATCAACTGTACTGCGTACAAACCCATGCGCCACGTACTCCTCATGCAAGAATGTAGTCGTTGTCCACTTCTCAGCTCTAACATTTATGTGACAGTTTACTAGACTAATTCATTTCTTTCTGGCATTTCTTGGAATATGAAGTTTAAATGAACAATACATAAATTCAATCTGAGGACTCACTGTATATCTCATTAAATGGCTAATAGCTACAGATGCAATGTGCATGTATATGTTATTTTTTAAAATAAATGAAAAGATTCCACATGATATTGAAAGTTGTATAAGGGTCCGTTTGGCATTAAAAATTTTTACTCGAAGAATTTTCATTTTTTTCAGAATAAAAATATCAAATTTCACTACCCGAAGGTACAAAGCTTATTTGGCTACGCCCTAATTAAAAGATTAAGGCTATACAGGGTTAAAGAAACCCGAGAGTACAAAGCTTATTTGGTTACGCCCGAATTAAAAGGCTAAATTCATACCGGTTTAACGAAACCCCAAGGTACAAAACTTATTTGGCTACGCCCGAATTTAAAGGCTAAAGTCATTCCTGGTTAACGATACCCGACGGCACGAAGCTTATTTGGCCTACGCCCTAATTAAAAGGCTAAGACCACTCCGAGTTAATAGTATTCGAGGATACATCACTTATTTGAAAATGTCCGAATCAAAAGGCTAAGGCCACTTCAAGTTAATAGTACTCGAGGGCAGATCGCTTATTTGGCAATGGCCGAATCAAAAGGTTAAGGCCACTCCGAGCTAATAGTGCTCGAGGGCTAAGGCATTTTGACCTTTGCAAATCCAAATAAAAAATGAAAGAGAAAATTCGAAAGTTGTGAAAAGAATGCCTTTCATATATATCAAAAATCCCTTTTCAGAAATCGAGCAATCTTGATACACAATATTAAACACGAAAAGAGATAAAACTCGATCAGGAGCGACTTGGTCTCGACTGGATCCCGCCTCGACATCAGGACTTCCGAGGTCTTCTCATTCTTCAGACCCGACTGAATCCTCGGAATCATTCTCCTCTTGAAAGGCTAGTTTTCTGGCCTCGGCTTCAGCTACCTTGGCATCTTCGATCTCCGCTGATAAATCAAAGCCTCGAGCATGAATTTCCTCAAGGGCAAGCCTGCGAGATTGCCACCTCATATGGTCAACCATATTCCTTGATTGGTCTTGAGCAGCTTCAACATCGGCTTTATATTGAGCCACCATTTTATCAGTTTCGGCTTTGATCACGGCAGCTTCTTACTTGGCCATTTTCAGCTTTTTAGCCAGATTATCTCCATCTAAGATAACCGAACTGATCCGAGATTGAAGCTCCTCGGTACTAGGGGTGGGCATAATACCGACCGAACCAAAAAACCGGCCGAACCGAAAATTTCGGTTTATTCGGTTTCGATATTTCGGATTTTCGGTCGGTTTTCGATTTATAATTTTTGAAAGTTCGGTTTCGGTTCGGTTTTCATTTTAACGGTTCTGTTTTCGGCTAAACCGAAAAAACGAAATTTTTACCAGCTGAAGCCCAATCCTTCGACCCAATACTTAGCCTAATCCTTTGGTGAAGTCTAATACTTCGACCTTCCTTAGCCCATCAGAAGCCCACCCTACTTTACCCAATACTAATCTCTAATCAAACCCATTTGAAGCCCACCCCTACTTTACCCAATACTAATCCATATTCCCTAATCCTTCGACCTTCCTCACCTCACTAACCTCAGTACATAGTCTTAGTTCCTTAGAAATTAGAAATTAGGGTTGAGAGTTGAGATTGTTCGATTGTCTACCCCTATCACTGCCGACGCCCGAGTTCCGGCTTCCGATTGTGATGCCTTCTTCCTCCGCTCGTCGCTCTGAGAATGCAGAGAGGAAACAAAAATTGTTTTAGTGGTTACCTCGCTCGTCGCTCTGAGAATGCAGAGAGGAAACAAAAATTGGTTTAGTGGTTAAACTAATCTTGAACTAGTTCATCCTTCTTCCTCAGGTTAATGGTTACCTCCTAGCTCCTTCTTCTGAGTTCCTTTTCAGTTTTTCCTCGTCGCTCCTACTGCTGATTTCGTTAAATTTTTTATTTTTATGCTATTATTTATAGCATATATGCGCATCTGCGTTTGCGTCTATGCGACTGTGCCGACTGCTATGACTTGTGAGCCTGTGACGCCTTTTTTCTCCGCTCGTCGCTCATCCTTTTTCCTCAGGTTAGTGGTTACCTCCTTCTTCTGAGTTTCTTTTTAATTTTTCTCGTTGGCGTCGCTCCTCCTCCTACTAGTTTCTTTATACTTTCGATTTTTCGGCAATTGTTTATAGTATATATGTGTGTTTGCGTCTTACTTTTAGGACTCTTTCGAGTTAACAACTTAACATTTGCCAAAAAGAAGTGACTGTTGCATCCTTTTTTTTACTTTTTTTGCCTCTGTTTTTGCTCTTGTTCTTTTGTTCTTTTGTTCTTTTGCCTCTGTGCCGACTGCCGACTTGATTTTATGCGAGTTGTGACATGCAAGATTTATATCGTATACCAGTTTATTTTTTTTATTCTATTTTTTATAGATGGCAGAAGTTGAAAATAGAGTAAGTGAGGTGGGTTCATCTGAAAGCGAATCTACTTCTTCACCTACAAATTCAGTTGAAACTAGTCAAGGCCCAAAAAAAAGAAAATCTATACAGTATAGATCAACTGCTTGGGATCATTTTAAAAACTTTAAATATGATAATGGAGGTAATAGAGCAAAGTGTAAACATTATGGTCGTGATTATAAAGTTGATTCACGATTGAACAGAACAACATCATTGAATACTCATTTAAAGAAGTTTCCAAAAACACCATGGAAAGTTGATAACACTCAAACACAATTGTATTTATAAAAGGATGGGCAAATTAATGGTGGGGTGCTATGAAAAATTGATCAAGAACTAGTTAGGAGGGCTTTAGTTGAAATGGTAATTATGGAGGAATTACCTTTTAGCTTTGTTGAAAAGAAAGGTTTTAAAAAGTTTATGAGTGTCGCCCAACCTCTATTTAATGTTCCTTCTCGTAGGACAATTACAAGGGATTGTTTTCAAGTTTACAGTAAAGAAGCATAAACTAATGAAAAATTTCAGAGAAGTAAAACCAAAAATTTTACCTTACCACAGACACATGGACTTGGTTACAAAGAATTAACTATATGTGTTTGATGGGTCATTTTGTTGATAGAGATTGGATTTTGCATAAAAGAACACTAAATTTTTGCCCTATCTCTAGTCATAAGGGTGACGAAATGGCAAAAGTTATTGGTAATTATTTTCTTGAATGGAAATTGAATAAGGTATTCACTGTTACTGTTGATAATGCTTCTTCGAATGATGTCATGATCAAAGAATTATCTAAACAACTAGATATGTGGAAAACTTATTCGACAAGTGGTACGTATCTTCATGTTAGATGCATGGATCACATACTTAATCTAATTGTGCAAGATGGTTTAAAAGAAATTGATATTTATGTAAAACGTGTTAGACAAGCTGTGAGATATGTGAGATCATCTCCGCAAAGGACCTTAAGGTTTAGGGAATGTTGTGCATATCAAGATGCAGAATGTAGTAAAACATTGTGTTTGGATATTCCTACTAGGTGGAATTCCGCCTACTTGATGTTGGAAACGGCGCAAAATTTTGAGAAGGCCTTCGATAAGCTTCATCTTTTTGATGATGAATTTTCTACTCATCTTTGTACGCATGTTTGTGAGGATGAAAATGTTGCAGGTCTATTTGTATGTGATGATTGAGTGAATGTGAAAAACGTGATAAAGTTTCTTGAAAGATTTCATGAGCTTACCGAAAAAGTTTCAAGTTCACGTTATGTCACTTCTAATTGTCATTTTGAGGATATATGTGAGCTTGATAGTCATTTGAAAGCTTGTTTAGCTAGTGATGATACTAATTTGAGTAAGATGGCAGGGAAATTGAAAGAAAAGTTTAAAAAATATTAGGGTGAACCTGAAAAGATGAATAAAATGATATTCATTGCTTCTGTATTAGATCTTCATAACAAATTAGAGTATGTTGGTTTTGCACTTGAGGAAATGTTCGGGGAGGAACCAGGGAAGAAATCAACTGCCGAAGTGGATGCTTATTTGAATTCTTTATTTGGGGAGTATCAAAAAAAAATATTTAAAATGATGTTATCTTCAATCATCTCAATCTAAATCTACTTCATATGATGACACATCTTATTCATCTAGTGGGAATGTGAGAACAAAATCTGTGAGAATAAAGCAAATGTTGAAAAGGCAAAAGGAAGATTCTGGAAGTGGGGGTGCTAAATCTGAGTTGGAAAGATATATTGGTGAAGGACAAGAGCCATTGTCTGATGATTCTGATGACTTTAAAATCTTAGATTGGTGAAAAATTAATGCGCCTCGATTTCCTATTCTATTTGAGTTAGCTCGTGATGTATTGGTCATTCCAATTTCTAGTGTTGCATCGGAATGTGCATTTAGCACCGGTGGCCGCATTTTTGATTCATTTAGGAGTTCATTGACTCCTCGGTTGGTGCAAAGTCTTGTTTGTGTTCAAGATTGGTTTACATGTGAGGGTACTCCTATTAATGTTGAAAAGATTTGGAGTTTCTTGAGCAAATTGAACTTGGTAATATTTTGTGTTTTATAAGTGTTTTAGTGAAAATCAGTTTACTTTGTAAGTTTAAATAAATGACACACTATTTTATTTAAATATTGCAAAGAGCGGAAAAGAAACTTGCATTGTTGAAAGAGATACTACCATTGTTGATGCCATAGTTTGAACAAGTGGTAAGTTTAAAGATTTGCTTGTCTTATAATATCCTTTTGTTATTTATAATTAAAAATATTTTATTTAACTTGTGATATCTTTTCTTATTTTGTAGGTTCAACTATGCCTCGTGGTCCTAAAATTTTGAAGCATGGTTATTTTCTGGATTTTAACAATTTTCTCAAATATGAATAATTCTTGTGTTCTAGTTTCAGTACTTACAATTGTTTAAATTTTGAACTCCATTGATAGTACTTAATTGTAATTTCATTATTTTCCTTTGGAAAGTCCAGTCTCGTGGCTAACATATTTTCTTCTCGTTCAAATAAGGAAACTTGATGATACTGAATTCAGGAACCCTAGGACAAGAACCTACATCTAGGTATTTGTCTATATTTATTTTTTCTTATGCTACCATTTTTTGGTTTTCCTTCAACCCGAATTCTTGGGAACACATCCTTTAACTCATGTTTCTTTCACTGGATTATTGTGTTGTAAAGAATCCAATATGCATATTCACTGTTATTCCTCAGTGAATCCAGTGAAGAATCCAGTGCACATGTTCTTGTCCTTCACTGAATTATGACACAGTGTCGTGAGCTCACTTTATTTTGGCGGACTAATGTGTTCAGGTTGTTTGATGACTCAATTTCTTCAAGTCTAGTTTGATTTTTTCGAGGGCAAGTTGCTAAAATTTGAAGTGAAAATCATATGCTTCTAGTAAGATTTCATCTGTGTAGTCCATCAGAAGTTTAGGTTCAGAATGACATTGCAGTGCTAATGTCTCCAGTTCATCAGATAACGTAGAACATTTCTTCTAAAAGAGGCCTATTTAACCATAGTTCTTCGCAATTCAATGTTTGCAAACTTGACTGAATATAAATACGAGGGGCATCTCGTTCAGCGCAATTCAGTATGGTATTTTTAGAGAATTCCTTGTTCGAACATCCCTCAAAGTTGATACGAAATGGTTGTAGTGCAGACTCAGCTGCAAATATTCATGAATTACTTCAAACTATAGTCTAAGGATAGAATGAGAAGATATGAAAATATTGGTGTTATAGTGGATAAAGTTCAGTGGCAGTACTGATATTGCGATATGTTTTAAATAGTTGGGGTCTCCTTCCTCTTCTGATGAACAGAAGTAGTAAATGCTCATTTTTTGTTCTTACTGCAGCAGCAACACCAAGCAGTAGCAGCATCAGCAGCAGCATCAAGCAGCTACTGCTTCGTTGGATATAGGGTTTGAACTTTTTCTTTTGGTTGTGTAATTCCCTGAAATTACTTTTGTTATGTATGCTGTAATAATGATCATGCAGTTTTTTTCAAAAAGTTGTATACTTTTTCTTTCTTTTTGTATGCATAACTTATTGTCTTTCATCTTTATACTCTGGGATGTTATTAACTTTTTGAAATATATACTAGCATTGAACATATTGAGTCTACATCGGGTATAAAAATCTTGAACCATTAATAACCTAAAAACTAAACCGAAATAACCAAACCGAACCTTGAAAAAACCGCACCGAACCGTAAAAACTTTGGTTTGGTTTAGTAATATTACAAAACTGAAAACCGATAAACCGAACTGTACTTTCATACTAACCGACCGAACCGACCGACGTCCACCCCTACTCAGTACTGTAATGACTCACTTTATTTCCCCGAGCTATTTCATTATTTATGTTGTGTGAAATTAAGTCGAGTTAAATGTACTCGAAGTGATTGAAAGAATATGAGACAAATGGTCTCATTTAAGAAGGTCTAAGTCGCTAAAGTCAACCATGGATTTGACTTTTGAGTTAAAAGGCTCGGATTTGAATTCCGACGACTCGACTAGCTTCGGGAGAGAATATATGACTTAGACGAGTGACCGTAATAAATTTAATAGACCTCGAACAGCGTGAGAATTGAATCGAGGAAGTTCGGAATACCGGTTGATAGGTCGAATTTTGATCCGTAAGTCGGAATGAAATTCCGACTGTTGCTGTAGGTTCCTTATGTAATTTTGGACTTGCGTGCAAATTTTCAGACCATTCGGACTTCGATTGGTCGGGTTCGGATCGAAGGATCGAATTGAGGATCCTTGAAGTTCATAGGATTGCTTTCGATGCAAATCTAATAAATCGATGTTCATCTTAGTGTTCCAAAGATTGGAACAAGTTTGAATGAGGTTATAGAACATGTGTGCATGTTCGGATAAAGTCCCGGGGGTCTCGGGTGAATTTTGAATGGTCAACGGGACTAAATTCGCCGCTCTATAAAGCATTTACCTCAGATTTTCTGGTGTAATTGATATTAAAATTAGCAAACGACCTCCAAATTAAATTTCGTTTGAATAATTAGCTCCGTCTTGAAATTACGGAGCCGTAGCAAAAAGAATCGTCCAAATCGGACTCCGTATGAAAAAGTTAGAGTAATCTTTGTAAAAGAAAGAAAAGAAATTGCTTAAGGGGTCGCGAAATTTCTGATTCTTCAGCATTCTTGGCCAACTTTTCAGCTAATATAAATACGGACCTAGGGTTCAACTGAGGGTATCTGAAACATTAGAAGCTTAAATACCCACGAAGCAAAACATTTGTAAACATAAAGGATCATTAGAAATCAGTCCCAAAACACGCATGCAATCAAGATTTCATGCTATAATCTTGCAAACAAAGGGGGTGGCATTATCTTGAAAAACGTTTGGGGCCATTTAAGAAGAAGATTAAAAGTGAAGTTGGGAACAAAAGAGAGGGAACTTCAAGGAAAACAACGGGTAAGTATTCTATGCCCTAAATCCCTCTTAGAATGTAAATTCTATGCTTAATCCCATCCTAAATTCACGAATTTGTGAAGTAGGGTTCTTCCTCAATTTCTGAAAATGGGAAATTGAGGATGTAATTCGATTCGGAGTTGGAATCCAACGAATCTTATATGGGTGAACTCGTAAAGAGATAAGGAACATGTTTTAGTAATAAATTCTGAATTTCGGGAAGTGGGCCCGGGGCCCGGATTTTGCCGAATTGGGAATTTCATAGTAATTCTGATTATTTTTGCTTGGGTGTTGACCCCATAGATTAATTTGACATAATGATTGTGAAATTGAATAGATTCGACGCACGAGAAGGCCAATACAAAAGGCAAGAGCGTCGCGGGCTAAGGATTTAGCCGAATTCGAGGTGAGTAATACTTGTAAATGATGTCCTGAGGGTTCGAAACCCCGGATTGCACCTCTTAATACTGTAATGAGGTGAGGTACATGCTCGGTGATGAGCATGGGTTTGTTTATGTATGGGGATTGGGACTTGGTCCATCCCGATTAATGATTTTTACTGTGTTCTTGACTGAAACTCAATTGATATCATTGTGAGTGTGCTAATTGCCATGTTTGGGCTTCGCGCCGGTCATATGAACCCTTCAAGGGTGATTGTTGTTGTA
>MCJB01018373.1:250246-294074 GCA_002018475.1 Nicotiana obtusifolia | reverse complement strand
TGAGACTCTCGATTTCATTTTCTTTATATTCCAGATTTGCGTTATTGCTATTTGCCAGGAAAGGAGAGGCTGGCTGTTGGTTTAACACTTTGCTGCAATCTTTATGATGTATTGTCTTCTTTTTCTTCTGTTGTGCATTTCTTGTTTTTACAATAGTTGGCAGCCTGCTGTATCTCCCTGTTTCCATTGTTTCCCACTGCAAAAACAAGGCAAAGAAATTAGTGGTGTAGTGTGGAGTAAGCAATATAGCAGTATAAAGAGAAAAATCAGATATGTGCTCCTTATTCTTCCCTGAAAAATTGGCTGCTCCATTATAGCTTGTTGCTTGCTCTCTGTACGAAAAGGTTTGCTGTTTGTCGTGCTTCCAGGTGATGTGTCCAGCTGCTCTGTTTTTGTGCTCCAGTAAGGTGTTCTTGTGTCCAGCTGCTTTATTGAGCATTGATGGTATCTCTCTGTCCCTGTTTTAAGCTGTGGATTCAGTTGTTTCTGAAAAATGCAATCAGCTGCTGTGCACTTCCTATTTGGCATTTGTGATCTGCATCTTCTTGGCCGTGTTGTTGTTTTTGCCAGGAAGTCCTGGCGTGAAATGAGAAAAAGTTCAAACGCACCTAGGGGCATTAACTGCATTGATGAACATCTGAGCAGACAAAGTACTCACTCGCCTGTTGATAGAATTTTGGGATCCATCTAAAGTGGTATTCAAATTTGCGACTGTGAGCTGGTACCAACATTGGAGGAAGTCACAAGTTTTACGGAGCTGCCATTCAATGGAAGAAAGCCAGTGCTGCCAGTTACTAGGTCCAGTTATCGATTCTTGGATGCTCTAGGTCTTACCAGTAGCAGAAGCCTTAGAAGTGCCGATGTTGTTAGCCGAGATGCTGAGAGAATTATCCACACGTGCACGGGGATACGATTTCTTTAAAGGATGTAACTTGCTGCTTCAAATTTGGGCTACTGAACACTTCTTCTGGCAGGAGGCCACTGTCGACTACTTCATGGGTGTCAACAATATGATCCGCAGCCATAATGAAATAATGAGACACTGGATCTCCCCAAATGGGCAAGACGAATGGAGGGAAACACTGACCAATCTGACAGGAGAATGGATCAACTGGAAATTCTCTTGGTTAGGTGGAAGGGAAATCTTGCAGACTCCCCAAAAGTACTTCATTGAGTTGATCAGATTAGAAGGAATTCAACCATACTCACCTCTGTGGGTCCTCAGACAATTTGGGATGATCCAAGATGTGCCTCCATGGACAAGGACGACACTATACGAGGATGAATACAACGGCCAGATTCCAATTCCCAGGAAAAGGAAACTGCAAGAGAGTGGAATGACCTGGTAACAATGCCTATGGGACAAAACTCATGGTGTACCCCCGAGTACTACGTTTGGATAAACGAAGTAGAAGAAGAACGAGCCCGCCCAAGCAGAGAGGGTATAGCCTGGTTAGAGGACACGGTGGTTGCTCTATAGATTTACCATGAGATCCACCCACATTATCTTGTGACCACATCGATGCATCGTCAGGTGGTCCCGGGATCCATTGACCATATGTTGCCAATGGCTGAAGAGGATGATCGGGTAGTGGAATGCATCTAGATAGAGTCAAGTACAGAACCAGAAGAAGATCCAGAAGAGTAGTTTGAATTCAACAATGATAAGGAAGAGTTTGAGGAAGACCCGGAGGAGGATCCGTAAGAGGATCCGTAAGAGGAGCTAGAAGAAGAGAAGAGTACATGAAGCGACTCAGGGGGTGGTTACTAGAATTGGTTGATTTCCCCTCCTTTCTCCACTTTGTACCTTTATCCTCAGTTCTCTATTTTACTTTTCAAAAGGGAAAATTGTCTAAGTCCATGCAACTCTATGATATTATCCTTATTCCCACTTGTATCAGTCCAAATTATCAATGAAAATAAATTGCTTCGGATCTAAATGTGTCAAGTCTAAATGTCTTTCAAACATCGGCGAATTAGGCCTACCTCCGGCAATGAGGGGTTCCTGCCAATTTTAGGAACATGCTAGTTTGTAATGCACGAATTGCCTGCTCTATGTGATTTTCTCCCCATATAAAAATGAAGAGACTGGCTCTTGTTCTTTTATTTTCTTTCTTCTTAATTTCTTTTGCTTTATTATTACCCCCCAAAAAATGAAAAGAAAGTTGGTTTGCATTGACTAAACTAGCTGAGCCACCATACAATCTAAGGTCTAAAGGAAAGATGTCAGCTGCAGAAGACCCAACTAAACATGCTCTGGTCATAGCCGACAGCCCGAGATGATCGGGGGAAATGGACGGCACTAGGAAAGATGAGCACGTGGACAGGATGGCCCGAGAAATGGAATCCTTAAGGGAGAAGGTACATCATATCAGAGAATTGGCGCACCTGGTCGTGACAACACTTCCTCGACCACCTAGATTTCATTCTTTGGATTCACTCCCAGATCATTTTCCTTCAATATCATGCCAAAACAACAACACTCCAACCTCAAACCCCATCACTCAAGTCATACGTCCAGTAAACCCCTCTAACCCACCAAATCCCCCTATTCACACTCCCATGTACCATAATATCCTCAGACATCACAAAACCTGCCTACTTCCACTAATGCAACTACCCCTCCTCGTGACAGAGTCACTTTCACCACCAACCAGCACATACCTATGGCACATGTTGCTACTCACGAGTGGTACGTTCCCCCTGTATATGCCATTATCAAACCTACCTTTACAGCACTTTTTACAATTAGGATGTTGTATGAGATCAATCAGTACGCCGAGATAGAGAGAGAGGTCAGGCATAAAGAAGAGTCGGTATCTAAGCAGTTGCAATCTTGAGAAGGAAAATGAAGAGTCTCCAAGTTGCCCGAGGAAGTCAAAGCCTAGAGTATGAGGACCTGTGCATTCACCCAAATGTGGATATGCCAGTAGGGTACAAACCTCCAAGATTCAATGTACTCAATGGGACAGGGGACGCTTAAACATATACGAGGGCTTATTGCGACAAGTTGGTCAGATTGGGGAGGAATGAGAAACTGTGGGTAAAATTATTTGTAAGGAGTCTGATGGGAGAAGCACTAACCTGGTATACCCGAAAGGACCCGTGAAATTGGAGAACTTAGCGAGATATGGCGGAGGACTTCATGAACCGTTTTTGATTCAATACAGAGATCACTCCTAATTGGATTGCGCTGGTGAACCTGCTAAAAAAACCATCTGAGTCGTTTCAAGAATATGCACGGCAGTGGAGGATGGAGGCTGCCAGGGCGCAACTGACACTAGACGAGAGTGTACTAACCAAGTACTTCATTCGAGCCCAAGAGGGAATATACTTTGAAAAGATGATGGGAATGATGGGTCAAAAGTTCCCCGAGCTGGTTAAGATGGGAGATTTCTTAGAAGAGGGCATAGAATCTGGTAAGGTGAAATTTATGGCAGCAGTATAAGCGCCCAGCAAGGCCATCCAATCAGGATCAATTGGCAGCGGGAAGAAAAAGAAAGAAGAGGTCTCAGCAGTCGTCCCCTACTATCAAACCAACCCATCTCATGGAAGCACCTCGTACTCCCCAAACAACCACTCACCACCACCCACTTACACTTTAGTCTATAAAACCGAACCATACTACCACCCTGAACCACAATACAACCCTCCTCGAGCTAACAACAACAAAAACCCACAACGACCATATGCTCATGTCCAAACCACTACTCACCAAAACTGACATGTGTATGCACCATGTTCTCGTCCCAACTTTGAAGAAAGGGGTCCCAGAACCTATACCCCGATTGCTGAGCCTCTGGCCCAATTGTTTGAAAGGTTGAGAAGAGCAAGATTGATACACACAATCAAGGGAAGGGTTCCTAAACATCCCTCCAAATATTCTGATTCCACTAAGAGATGCGTGTATCATTCCAATGTACAGAGACACGATACTGAAGACTGTTTCAAGTTGAAAATGAAATTGAAACCCTGATCAAGAGCGGAGCCATCCAGTGCACTCTAGCATCGCCTAATGTGAACTGCAATCCATTGCCAAGTCATTGAAACCAGGGAGCCAACATGATCACATTAGATGAAGAATATGACCTGAAGGGAACTATTGTCATTATACGGAATGCGGAAGATGTAAGAATCCCACCTCAAAATGCTCCTATCATTATAGTACAACTAAATCCTACAATGAACTTTCAAACTTATCCGCAGCAACCTGCCGATGCTACTCAGGGTGAAGAAGATCAGGAATACAAAACAGTCCCACGGACCTATCAGCAAAAGGGAAAAGCCAAAATGACAGACTCTACCGCAGGCTATTGTATGGCTAGGTCTGGGAGATGCTACGCCCCTGAAGAGGTCAATCGAGGAAATCCGGGGAGAGAACAAATTCCGAGGAGGAACATAACAGACCCAGAAGTCACAGAATTTTGGAAAAAGATGTCGAGTAAAGAGTATTATGTGGAAGAACAATTAAAGAAAACTCCAGCGCAGGTATCCATCATGGATCTCCTGATGAGATTTGACGGCCATAAGGGCGCTTTGTTGAAAGTACTAAGCGGGGTAAGTGTACCAAGTAACACCACCAGCGAGGCATTAGCTGCGACAATTGGAAAAATGGTAGAAGCAAACATGATCACTTTCATAAGAGACAAACTTCCTGTTTAAGGCGCAAGTCACAATAAGGCTCTTCACATCACTGTCAAATGCGGAGACAAAGTGCTATCTCGAGTGCTGGTCGATGGAGGATCAGGAGTCAACATTTTCCTGCTCTCCACCCTGCGGGAGTTGGAAATTCATTTGAGGGAGGTCAAGGAAAGCCACGTAAGGTTGAGGGCCTTTGACGGTTCGCAAAAGGATGTTATAGGGAAATTTATCTAGCCTTGCAAATCAGGCCGGTCGATTTTCTAATGCTATTTCAAGTGATGGACATCTCCTCTTTTTACAATTTGCTACTAGGCAGGCCCAAGATACATATGGCAGGGGTCGTGCCATCTACCTTGAACCAATGCTTAAAATTCGAGCGGGGATGCCAGGAGATCATGGTCCACGACGAGTGGGGTCACTCCGCCTATTTGGAGAATGATGTCCCATTCATTGATGGGCTAGACGGAGTCGACTTCCACGCGGTAGAAATCATGCAGACTACTGAAAAGGAGAAGACTGAACTAAATCTGGGAATGCAATCACCGTACAGATCCAAGATGGCCATAAGGGAGATGATGAAATGTAGATATAGACTAGGAACAGGGTTGGGAGCCAATTGAACAAAATAGCCAGAAAGGAAGGGTTAGCATATGATATCAGCCTCCGGAAGGGAAAACTCGCATTGTTAGCTCCGAGAAAAAGCTTTTTGTGCCAGATCATGTTGCAAGTCCGGGACAGAGTTCAACACCCGAAGATGATATCATCGACGGGATGGGAAAGCTGTTCGTGAACATGATTGAAGAATGCTGTAAAGGAACTGACATCAAGACACTAACTATCAGGGATGCTGAACCAGGGAAAGAGCTGCAGAATTGGACAGCAGTCCATCTTTGGTTCGCCAAGAGTCTTGGTAGTATGGAACTGTAAAAGTTTTCTTTTGAAAGCGCACGATCAATTGAGGACTGCACCATGTCTGTACCATTTTGTCATTTGCCTCTTGTGAACGCTTAAAACATTCCCCTTTTGATGAAATAAAAACGAATCTTTTACCTAAATATCACAATTTATTTTACTACTTTATTTATGCTTAACTTTTCTTTTCAGTAATCAAACCAATAAAAATCGTGTTCCACGATTATGACATGTAACAAAACCACTGAGCACAACGATCAGGATTACGAGGAATATGATGAGAGTATGATGCCAGACAATCTCCCGCAGGAGATCGAACAGCTGGAGAGTCAGAAGAAGCCCAACCTTGAAGAAACGGAAGTAATCAATCTTGGAAGCGAAGAAGACATGAAAGAAACCAGAATCGGCATTCACCTAGAAGCCGAGCAGAAAGAATAAATGATTGAGCTCCTCAGACAGTACGTCGAGGTGTTCGAATGGTCCTATGATGACATGCCAAGATTAAGCACCGACATTGTCTCGCATCGACTGCCCACTGACCCTACCAGACCGCCGGTCAAGCAGAAGCACAGGAAGTTCAAACCTGATTTATGTCTAAGGATAAAGGAAGAGGTGACCAAACAAATAGAAGCAAATGTAGTAAGGGTAACCAACTATTCAAGTTGGTTGGTAAGCATCGTCTCATTGCCCAAAAAGGATGGAAATATCATAATATGTGTGGATTACCGGATCTTAACAAAGCCAGTCCAAATGACAATTTCCCTTTGCCAAATATCCACATTCTCATCGACAATTGTGTAAAGCATGAACTGCAGTCGTTTGTGGATTGTTTCGCTGGATACCACCAAATCTTAATGCACTAGGAATACACACAGAAGACAACTTTCACCACACCTTTGGGAGTCTACTATTACAGGGTTAGGCCATTCAGTCTCAAAAATGCAGGCAGCACCTACATGAGAGCCATGACAACCCTCTTTCACGACATGATTCATAAGGAAATTGAAGTGTATGTGCATGATGTCATCGTAAAATCTCGAAAGAGTGCAGAGCACTTGGATGACGTGAGGAAATTTTTCGAACCCCTGCGAAGGTACAGTTTGAAGTTGAATCCAGCAAAGTGCGCATTTGGAGTCCCCATTGGAAAACTATTGGGTTTTATTATAAGTAGGAAAGGAATAGAACTGGACCCATCAAAAATAAAAGCCATCCAGGAATTACCACCACCAAAGAGCAAGAAACATGTCATGAGTTTCTTGAGAAGATTGAATTACATCAGTCGTTTCATAGCATAGTCCACAGTAATTTGTGACCCCATTTTTAAGCTGCTAAAGAAGGATGCTGCCACGAAATAGAAGGACGAGTGCCAGAAAGCCTTCGACAGAATCAAAAAGTATCTTTCAAACCCGTTAATGCTGGTCCCCCCTGGATTAGGGAAACCATTGTTGCTCTATTTGTCATTCTTGGATAGTGCCTTCGGCTGTGTGTTGGGGCAACACAATGAAACTGAGAGAAAGGAGCAGGCCAACTACTACTTAAGCAAGAAGTTCACAGCATGCGAGGCCAAGTACACTTTGATAGAACGCACTTGTTATGCTCTAACTTGGATTGCTCAGAAGCTAAGGCATTACATGGAAGCATACACCACACATCTGATATCTCAGCTCAACTCGCTCAGGTACATTTTTCAGAAGCCAATGTCTACCGGAAAGCTAGCTAAATGGCAAATTCTCCTCATCGAATTTGACATTGTGTACATAACTTAGAAGGCTATCAAAGGACAAGCTTTAGCCGACCACCTCGCCGAGATTCCAATGGAAAGGGAATATAAACTACCTACCACATATTTCCCCGATGAGGAAGTACTATTTTTCGGGGAACATATTACAGAATTATACCCTGGGTGGAGGATGTTTTTCGATGGAGCGGCAAACTTCAAAGGAGTCGGGATTGGGGTAGTCCTAATCTCAGAATCTGGACAACACTATCCAACATCGTCAAAGATAGGACCTCAAACTTAAGTTTGTTGAGATGTGTAGACGCCACCGATGCAAATAGACAGTTGGAAAAAATACATGCAAGGACGTGCGAACCCCCATGAACGGGTTTCGTTTTGGATACGTAGGCTGCCTGAGTTAGGCTCGGTCGTTTCATCACATTTCATCATTATCCCACGAACTATGTTCAGATCTGATTCCGCTTTGGATGCATAGGCAACCTAAAAGGGTTCGGTTAGGAAACCTTAGTAATGCATTAGCCTTAATTAGGATGCAGTCACAAAAGCAAGTAGCTCCGTTGTCAGAGACACCATGGAAGATCGATATCAACATGACGAAGTTCTCGAAGAGATACGTTCGAGTGTGGAGAACCTTTCGTAACATGTCATAATTCGGGACAACGACGTTTGCTTTAAAAAAACAAGTATTTTCATATTATTTTCTATGAAGTTTTCTTTGAGTGGAGGGTCAATAGGGAGTAAAAAATCATTGGGACCACACTGGGACAAATGACGGACCTGCCACTTGCCTAAGATTATCTCTCCTCCTTTTACCTTAAAATTTTAAGAACAGCTAAGGCTAACTCTTGAATCCTTTGCAGGTGCTTCAGAATCAGCCAGCTGACACAGAAATCTGTAAAATAGCAAACCGTCTGCTCAATCTAACGAAGCACCCTGTACAAATTGCATGACTGCTTTGCTCATCAAAGTCCTGTAAATAGAAAACCGTCGGCTCAACCAACCGGAGCACCCTGTAAAAATTGCACGTCGGCTTCGCCAATCGAAGTCCTCTAAGTAGCAAACTGTCTGCTTATCTAATCGGAGCATCTTGTACAAACCGAACGCTGGCTTCACCAATCGAAGTCCTGTATATAGCAAAATGTCAGCTCAATCAATCGGAGCGCCTTGTACAAATCGAACGTCGGCTTTGCCAACTGGAGCTTGGTATATAGCAAACTGAAAACTTCGCCAACAAAAAGCAATCCGCAGCACTACTCCGTCAATCACGGATACCGGAATAGACAACTGCAAACCTCGTCACCTACGTTCTGCCAATTAATGGTCGCTACCTAGCTTCGCAGTCAAGAGTGTCTCTTGGGCATGCTTATATTTCATTTTGCTATTAATTTGAATGTTTTAACATTTTGTTCGTGCAATTTTAGGCATGATTTCAATCGCTCCCAAGCGGAGAATACTTTACATTTCAGTGCAAAGCTCTCCGAACAAGTGGAGACGCACTTTACCGATCAAGCTCTCCCAACAAGCGGAGACATTTCTCAGTGCAAAGCTCTCCCAGAAAGCAGAGACGCGCTTTACTAATCAAGCTCTCCCAACAAGCGGAGACAATTTTCAAATGCTTCGACAGCTGCGGAACGGTACACAACCCGGCTAACAAATCGAGTCTGGATCAAGTATCCCATCATCCCAATCCCAAATAACGGCTCGCCGGCAGCCAGGCATCATCATTCCTGCATCATTTACATCGCATCTTAATATATTATACATTGCAATATATTGGTATTCGTGTATTTCATTTTGTTTTCCAGGGACAAACACCGCAGCGTGGAACTATTTCTTAGCAGCATACAAAACTACAACGCTATGGGGACAGCCAACCCAGTACCGTGCCCAAGATCCCAGCTCAATATGACCAGCGAGCTTTAAATTTTGAATCGTTCAAATCAGGACGCAAAATTCAAGCTATCATGAGTGACCAATCTTCCGTCTCGCTATATCGTCACAATACGATACTGGGGCAATTTTTGCGAGTGCCGCTTCCTCAAAATCCATACTCCAGAACTACATGATGCCTGACCCTTGTTAAGCCCGAGGTATGTAAACAATTCAAATCCAGAAATCGGCCCAATACTCCACAACCTTCCTAGAATCTTCTCTCAACTTAATTCCGCAACTCATAATATTCATGACATTCTTGCAAAGCATGCCTAAAGTCGGGACAAAATTGGCTTTGGTTCAATTTTATTTGCTCGAAAACTCTTTCATCGTCTACGGCCAAAGAGGGGAAACTGTTCACGGCCAATGTTGACCCTCCCTTTTAAAATTAATTTATTCACACTTAACAATTTACGATAAATACTTTTAAAATATTTTCTATTAATGAGTATCTATTTTATAAATTAATTAACTACAAGTTTTAAAATTAATCATGTACTATTGATATTGTGTAATTACAAATGTATTTACAATTATAAAAATAACTTTTGAATATACATTATATAGGTTTTATAATTTAACAAATTTACTCCTCAATTTCTAGTGAATTAGGTTACTATTGTTAATATTTTGAAATTAGTGCTATAATTTGAAATATGTGTTATTTTTAGATAATAAATTAAAATAATTAGTAACATATAGTAATTATAATTTTACCATATTTTATTGAAATGATTAAGCTTATTTAAATTAATTTTAAGAGGGTTAAAAACTAAAAGGCTACAATTGCAATTCCTTCATTAAAAATGAAGTGGCTATTCATTAAATCAAAACCAGCCCAAGTACTAAGCCCAATCCGGACCTGACCCAGTCCAAATACCCCATCTCATTCCAAGTTGGCAATCCATGCCAAACCTTGCGAACCAACCACGTCGTGCCACGTCACTTTCTAATCCCACACGTAAAACAAACATAAATAATCTAAGTTGTTGATTCAAATCATCAACAGTCATAAATTATCCCTATTTTCCATTTAATCTCGACCCATAATTAGACATTATCTCAGTCGTTGGATCACACAGATTCAATGGTCCCAGTAATTTTTCGGAAGTGATTTTCTTAAATGTGTAACACCTCAATTTATTAGGGTCGTTGATCATACGATCCAACGGCCCAGATCCCTTCCCTTGACTTTAACCTTAGAGATGACCCCCCCCCCCCAAAACCCTATATCATTACTCTGATATCCAGCCGCCCTTCTTTCCCCTTCTTCTCTCTTTTGTCTCGTCTGCCCAGCTCCATGGTGAAATTAACTTCAAATCATCCCCTTTGCCTTCATTATCCACGAATCCTGCTGACTTTCCCTCTTTTGTTTGCCAGATCTGAAACGCCAGGACCTGGCTCCTTGAATTTGAAGCACCATTCCATTATCCCTTCAAATCAACTCACAAACCTACTTCCTTTGTTCCTAGGAGATAAGGCTAGTAAGCTTGGTTTTCCGTTCTCGTTGTTAAGATTCAGAAAACCCAATTCGAAACCCTAGACCTAATTGATGAGTTTTCATTTCATTTGGTTCCATCACTCATTCTGCCAAATTAGGGCATGCATGAGCACGATTCAGGGTTTATCATGAATATTCTGTACCCAGAGGTCAAACGCAGTGACCTCTGGGTTTTGGGATTTGCCCATCGGTTCTTTGTCCTCAGCGATCGAATACTCTCCACTCAGTTCTTTTGCTGGTTCAAGCTCAAAGGTTCTGGGATCTTAAGCAACAAAAAGAATTTGTTTGGTCTGCTGCCGTCAGTATCTTTCTCTCCCTTTTTCTTTTGTTCATCTCTCTAAATGATTTAGATATGTCGAGTTAAGTTCTGTAGATTATAATTATTCTGTATGTGTTTGACATGTTTGATATTTATGCTTTGTTAGTTCTACGACCTTTTATGGTTAGCTTGTTCTGTTATGATTCTCTAACGTGATAATCGATTAAGTCACTGATAATTGTTCATCTTATTTCTGAGTTTTCCTAATATCTCCATCCCTAAATTCTTATATGTTTATGTTCAACACATACTTCTTTAATTATCAGTGACTTGCAGTAAACTCATCTCTATCTTATTGCACTTCTTTATTTTTGTGAGTTTTGGAAGCTGAGTTTAATACCTAATAGTTATGACTGAAATGAAACCTGAACTAAGATGACTCATATTCCCCTTCTTCTTAACTTTAAGTTTGAATTTAAACTGTCTAAATATTTTCCTTTTTGCATGTGTTTGTTAAACTGTTTTTGAGTTACCACTATAGTCTTTACTTTGTTTGATTATTATCATTGTTAAACCAATCATGTTCATATTTTCCCTTCACTAATGATATTGTTGTGATCTTCACTTCTGCATATCATTCCCTACATCCTATTTTCTTTATGATCGACTACATTATTTGGTAATCTTAACTAATATACATCTGAAAATTTAACGAGTCTATATCACTAAGCTAAGGTGAAAGTATTTAAGCGATTAGATACTTTCCTTCCCTACATCTGTATCTACTAACTCTGAGGGTGATATATGGGCTATCATTATAACCTTCTCATCATCATACTCAACTGTTGCATGCATTTATAGGAAGCTAGCTTATTTGCATCAAACTATCCTATTCTCTTGAATCTTTGTTGTATATATATTCTGTGAAAGTTAAGTTATCTTCCCCTTCACATACAAGTCATGATCTTGTTTGGACAAAGTCAACTCGCAATTGCTGCATAACTAAGTTTGTTTTCCCCCATGATTTGTTGAGATATTCATATACATGTGTAATACAAAACTTGTGCAGTACATCCCTATCATTAGTCTTTTGAGCCCCTGTTGATTTGTAAAGGTTTTAAGCATCTATTATTAACTTATCTACCATGAAGAAAGGACTTAGACACTATGTTATAATCAAGTGACCCTTTTAGGCATTGAAGCATGATCACTTCATACATATATTCTGAACTAGATTTATGTTTGAGTTTGAACTTGTTTTAATAAAATATTTTCCATCTCCTTTGTTTACCAACATGTTGATTTGGTTCTGTAATTGGTTCTCTAATGTGCAAAGTTCCCCTGCTTATATGAGGTCACTGTCTCATTCACCCTACCTATGTGTAGTTGATTAAATGTTGTAAGCATCTTTGTTAACTTTGTAACACCATGTTCTATCTTGAGTTATGCTCAGTCATCCTTCTAATTGTTAACCTGAAGTTGAACTTGACTCTCAAACTTTATGAAGTCCATTTGGTGATATTATCTTAACACATTGACTTGCTAATACTGTTAAAAGCATGACCCTGTTGAGACCTTAGGGGTGCCATGTTTGAACCTGTGAATTTGTAGTCATGATGAGAGTTTAATCCCATTCCTGATGACCTTGATAAACTCTCTGTAACAATGGCTGACAATAATTGTTGGTTTGAATATGCATTGATGATCCTTAAGTGCCAAGTAATGCTATTAATACCTATTTGAATATGTTGTACCTTATGATTCGTTCCTGTAGCAGTATGATTATGAAACTTCCTTTTTATGTATATGTATGCTGAAGTTAGCACCCCTTTAGTTTTACTTTATATGTATTCCTTATTAAGTATCAAAGTAATCTGTATTCCCTTGTATTATTATCAATAAGAGGAAAGTATATATTTTGTGGTAAGTAATAATTTAGTGCTTAGTTTGCGTTTGAAGGGCCTCATTGGCATTTAAACCCATAAGGACAACATGTCGTCAGTGATTAAGGGTATTTGGGAGCGGAATTCGACTTTAGGTTGGCTGCCCTCCCCGACACAAGCATTCCCTTGGGCCTTAAGTCCTCTGGGAAATTTGAAGTGTCGGGGGATCCAAAGGAAGCATTGACCTTAAGTGAGGCTCCCTCCTTTGCTCTTAATTCGTTGACTCATCCAGTTCTTTAAGGGTTTAGTGTTTAATGACAACGAAAGATTTTCAATGTGAATTATATGCAGAGTAAAGCCATGACATTAATATATAATTTCCTCTACCATAATAATCTTATTCTTGCTTCAGTTATCTGTTTGTGTATTTGTCATGTACATCAAAGTATGATCTGTAGTAAGAATATGCTAAATACATTGAATATGTGTCTAATAACTTTCTTATTCTTTTAACATATACATCTGTTTGGGTCTCTGAGTTCCCGATGAACTCAAGCCCAGTTCCAGCCTTATTGCATTTCATTGAGGAGCCCAAAGTCAGTTGTATTCGTGTTTCATTACTGTTGTCCCTACCTTCTTGAGGCCCAATCACAGAGTCCAGTCCTCTTTTTCTCAACTCTTTATCGTTACTTACTATCTCGTTAGTGCAGTTCACTATTTCTGTTAGTTTAAAATTAAAGTTAGTTGTATTTGTTATGTCTTTATTGTTGTTTTATTTCTCTTATATATAACACTCCTATATTAGATCACATGCTTTTCTTTTATACTTTACTGTCATATTAAATTAGGCAAGCCTTAAATAATATAGGATTTAAAAGGGAAACTAGTTAGAAGTAGATCATTAACTCAATAATTATAATCTGCTTGCAAATTATTATGTTTTTTGCTCATCTTTCCTTTCCTTAAAAGATTTTTAAAATCAAGAATTTAGCAAAACAACAACTCTATTTCAAAAGGGGAAATTAGATCTCAGTTTCATTTTTAAAAGAAAAATCAGAACTGTCGCACTTAAGGAATTTTCGGCAAATATCCTCTTCTTTGAAAACCCTCAAAATCTGAGGTAATTTAGGCTCACTTTCTTGCAAAACATTCTTTTAGAGTTATGTAAATAACCATCCCCCAAATCAAAGTATTTTCATAACTCAATCTCTTTTATGTACTTATAAAATCTAGACCACTTATCTACCGATTTCAAGACTCTTTCAATATATCTTATGAACCTCTTCATAAACTCATATCCCTTTAGGACCCCACATTCTTTCTATCAATATCATACTTAGGTATACAGTAAGCAACATTCCTTGTCATTAGTCGAAGCATTTTATAAAAATTGATCCCAAACTTAGTCTAAATCCAATAAAGCTACCTTAGGTAGATTTAAGGGGTGCCTAACACCTTCCTCTTATAAGAACAAGAACCCTTACCCATAATCTCCCTGGTTAGCAGACTAATAAAGAATATGACTTAGTAATTAAATAGGTACCCTAGTATACCTTTAAATATTAGGTGGCGGCTCTCTTTTATCAACAACAAAGGAACCACAAGTTGAATCCTTCATGACTAGTGCAAAATAAGGTGCAACAGCAAGTCACACCATCAAAGTGCAATTCCCGATCTCAATCCACTGTTTAGACACACATGAATCACCAAATGTACATCAAGGCAAACAAATCAAATATAAAGCATAAGCTGCAAGGAAAACCCATGCATTGAGCCAAGATAAGGCAACACAGCTTCACAGCCATGAAGGTCAAGTTAATCCTATTACTGGAGATATGCAATCTTATCAAGACAAGAGGAAGAGTTCCAAAACATGATTTAATAACTTATCTAGTAAGGTAGCGTTTATATGATTATTACTTCAACTGAGAGTGGTGGATCACTTATAAAATCAACATAAGATTTCAACTCAACTAATCACAAAGACTTAGGATTTGTTAATAAGGATAGTAATGTAGAATAATTCTAACTAGCTAAACTATGAAGGTTAAGATTCATATGACCATCACAGATTGAATAAAATCACAAAACAATATAATTATCTTGAAATATCATCAGCCTCCGAAGAAAATAGGAAGACATACATAGCAGGACATAGTAGTAGTTGCATATAGCATGCATAGCATCTCGGACATGATGATCAAAGTGGCACAGTGTAGCAAGTATTAGCATAACTTTCACGAGAGGTTAAAAGCCTGATTTAGTTTACCTTGGTCATCATATACATAACCATTAGTTAAGTAACAGAAAGAATCACACATAGTACTATCAGCATAAGTCTTTAACTTAGTTAATCACAAAAGCTTAATAGGATTTAAGAGTAACAATAATACACAGACACTTTCACTCAGCTAAGTCATAAGCGATGAGATTCATGCTCAACACAGAGTTAGTAATAACCAAGACAACATGATTCATTAGGAGAATCACTAACTTAGCAGTAGAATAACATGCAAAAGGCGAGCATAAGAAGGATAATCACACAACATTGATGCATTTCATAAATGAAGGGAATTATCAAGGAAAACACCACAGATACCAAAATTACACTATTAATTCAAAGATAGAAAGAGGATCAGTGTAATGACCTTCTGTAAGGCAGCAAACCAAGTAAATGTCAATTCTTAGCCGTTTGGAATCACAAGCTCACAACAATCCACTCGTAATTGAATTCGACAAATAATAACAAAGGAGAAGAAAGTAAGAGAAGAACTAGGAAACATAAACTTTTAATGCTCTTTGTATTTTTTCAGTCGTTGTTAGGTGTATTGATGTTTGTTAGGTAGAGACATTAAATGCCCTATTTAAAGTGGCATTCAAGCCACTTAGGGTTTCGATTGAGTTTGAGCAGGCAATGGATAGTGACGATAGGGTAGATGATGATAGTAAGCAAGTCAAATCTGAAGGAAAAGAGGGAAACAGTGAAGATCTTTACTTGGGCAGGAGGAGATAGCCGTTGAATGCGAAGATCCATCAGACAAACCTAATGTCCAGAGCTCACTGTGTTTGACCTCTGGAAAAAGAATAATAATGAAGAAATCGGAGATAAACAACCATGCATGCCATGGATTTGAAAAACCGAAGGAAGATTGACGGATTTCAGTTTGCACGTTTTTAGGCCAAGGGTTCGAATTGGGGATTTCGAGATTGGAAGATGAAAATGGAAATATCGGCATGATTCGCGGATGTAAGAGACAAATTGATCGTTTTGGGGTTAGAATTCATGACCTTGCAGGGATTTGTGCAAGGTCTAGTGATTGCTGGTCCGTTGGGTGAGAGACAGAAGAGATGAAAGGGAAAGAGAGCCGACTAGGTAGTGGGGAAAGTGATTTACAGTTAGGGGTGGTCTCTAGAGTTTAAAATGCTAGACGGAATCTGGGTCGTTGGATCGTTTGATCAGCAGCCCTGATACTTCATCGATTATTAAATTGGTTTTCGAGGGAAAATTTGTGGCCGTTGGATCTCTGTAATCCAACGATATAGATGGGGTCAGCCAAAGATTTATAATAAAAAGAATAGGAATGGATTGATGTGGACCATTGATGATCAGGGCCTAACGAACCAGATCCGTTGTGTTTGTTTTGTGAGTGGGAAAGACAATGGCACGCTTTGATTGGCTCTCAACGATTAGCACGAATTGCCAAATTGGATAGAGACGGTTGGTTTCGTACCGGATCAGGCACATTGGGCTTGTATTTTGGTTTGAATTAGCTGAAATAAAATTTAATTCATAGCCACATTGAATTTAGCCAATTAATTGCAATTGCAACCTTTTGAAATTTTAACCCCTTTCAAGATTAGCTTAATTAAACTTAATTAATTATAATTAAGTACAATAAAATATGATTATCAAATAATTACTGTAATTATTTAGTTATCTATTAAAACTCTTTATTTACTAAATTATGAAACTAATTTTGGATTAATTAAAGTATTAAGCGATATAATTAAAAATCAAATATTAATTCATTAAATCAATTGTAAAACTTGATTAATAAAATATAATAGTTATTTTAATAATTCTAAAATAATAGGAATAATATAATTCGTAGATATTTAATACCAAATAATTATATTAACATTGTTAATTACTATTTCCTATTATTTATATTAAAATAGGTATTATTGATTAAAAAATATTTACCACATTTATTGCAAATTATTAAGCATAAATCATTTTAAAAGGGAGGGTCAAATTGGTCGTCAAAGTGGGTTATGAAATTTTAGAAGCTTTCGAACAAATTTGTACGACGCGAGATAAATCCACAAAAGAAAGGATAAGTTTCATGACTAACTATGTAGCTCTTCAAGTATTTAAGGTATCAAGGTTCAATACTCCATACGAGTTCAGTCTCAGGCTAAATATGATAACTAAAGCATGTAAGCAGGGAAGGATATCTCAAATAACACAATTAAGGCATGGCATGAGTTTAAGTCTACCCGGACATAATCAGGAATTCTAGTAGACGCACGGACACTCGTCACCTCATACACGTGTTGCTCGCACAACTTGTAGCACATAGCAAATATAACACCTACGGGGTAAATTCCCCCTCACAAGGTTAGAGTAGGAGACTTACCTTGCTCCGAATTCCAATAACCGGCCTCAACACCTCTCTAACTCCTCAAACCAATGACAAACAAATAGAAACTAGTCAAACAACATGCAAACCAATCAAAATATATTTGAAGACTCATAATTTAACAATTTATAATAGTTCCTAGCACTCGAAAAGTCAACAAAGTCAACTTCCAAGACTACGCGCCCGGATTCCAAGACATTTCGAAGATAATTATTTCCTATAGCACCACGAACTCAAATATATAATTTATTCCAAATTCCATGTCCAATTTCATGGTCAAAATCCAAAAAATATCATTTCTAGGTTCTCTTCCAAAATCCCACAATTTCAACAAAAATTTTCATCTTAAAATCCATATATAATCCATGTGTTTAACTTAAAACAAGTGGGAATAACTTACTCATGAAAGATGATGAAAATGGCTCCTCCAAATCGCCCAAGCAAGAGCAAAATCAGCAAAAATCCCCACTTGCCAACTTATACACTGCCCAGGCGACCCTTCAGCGTGAATGCGGCATATCCCTCGCGTTTTCAAAGAAAACCCAGCTCCTGCTCCAGAAATCCTTTACACGAATGTGAGACACAGCTCGTGAACGTGATGCTTCACCAGGTTGCCCCTTCGCGAACGCGACCATGCGTCCACGAATGCGAAGGCCAAGACTCTAAGGCCCATTTTCCCTTTCGCGAACGCGAAGCACCACTATCCAAACCTTCGCGAACGTGATGAACGAAAGACCTCCAAATCAGATCCTTTGTGACACGTGCACTCCATCGCGTTTGCGAAGGACAACACCAGAAACCAACACCAGCATCTACCAAACACCCAAACTTGGTTTAAAACCATCCAGAAACACACTTGAGGCCCCCGAGACCCCGTCCAATATACCAACCAGTCCCAATACCTTATTAAAACATATCCAATGGCTTGAAACACCATGAATCGACGATCAAAATCCTTTTTTTAACTTTCAAGCCTTCACATTTCGTTGAATGCATCCGAATCACATTTAGACATACCGGATCACGACCAAATTTCATCACAAGTTCCAATAAATAAAATGAACCTATCGAATGTCCCAAAACACCGGCCGTAGTCCGATAACACCAGAGTACAGTCTAAGTCAAACTTGGAAAATTTCAAAACCTTCAAAATGCAAACTTCCGATAACAAGCGCTGAATCTCTCTCGGGCCATTCGACACTCAATTCAAACATACGCTCAAGTTTGAAATCACCTTATGAACCTATAGGAACCTTCAAATACCGATTTTGAGGTCGTTTGCTCAAAATTCAAACATTGATCAACTCTTCCAACTTAAAGCTTTCGAATTGAGAATTATTCTTCCAAATCAACTCCGAACTTCAGAAAAACTGAAACCAACAACACGTGCAAGTCATAGTACATAAAGGGAAGTTAATCAAGGTCTCAAACCACCAAACAACATGTTAGAGCTCAAAACGACCGTTCCGATAGTGACATCGTTGAACCAAATGATATCACTACAGGTATGGTTTCTATTTATCATAGAGGTGCATCGATTTTATTTTTATTCGGTCCTATCTATCAGTATGAGTCATCCTACCTTGTTTCATATATGGTTATGATTCATGATTCGTGTACTCTATCTTAGTGTCTACACATGTTGAGAGTTTCTATGGTGGTGGACCATACTATCGTTCCAGTTGAGTCACTATGGAAGATTATGAGACTAGGGTAGAATTTCTATTACTTATACGATAGGTTTTGATGTGATATCTAGATGGTATGGCCATGACTTGTGATTTGGGCGTTCGACAGGTATGGAATGTCTGTTACATGTTATGGTTTTGTTCTACGGGATTGAGTTAGCAGAAGGTTTCTTTTAATTGTTGAGATGTTTATCTTACTTACGATTCCGAGTTGAGGATGGGAACCTTGTGTTCTTTGTTGATAGATATGTTTGGACCAGGCTATGTGCCGCAATGGGGTTATGTTAGGGTAAGATTCATTGTGGTTATTACGTGTGTCTTGCTTCTTCCTTTTGGAAGGGTTTTGTAATATGGTAACGATGGGAAGTTGTACCTATTGGGCTTGTTTGATAGCTCTCTCATGTGTTTGTCTTTCCATATACTATCATAATCTTGTTGTGCTTGTTGGTTTGGATTGCGATGCATGTTCCTAGGTAGCGTTTGGTGTGGCTTGTTGGTCGGATGAGTAGCTATGAGTTTCACATGTTTCTTACATCATAAGTAGTGTTGCGAAGGTCTGGAAACAAGGTTCTAGCCTCTATGAGTCTATTTACCGGTACTGGGTTTGGTATTAGGCAGTTATTGTGGTTAGAGTTGTTGCTTTGGGCATAAGGGTGATGTGTTACGTCGTGTGGTTATACTTGTGGATGTATACATGAGATATTGCAGCTGGTTGAGGTTGATGTAGTGTGTTTATATGAGAATAGGGCCTTCAGTGGATGTTGAAATTGGGTTCTAAGGCTTGACAGTATGGGTAGAAGGAATCATCTTCAGTCGAGATGGTGTTCTCAGGCTTATGTGGATAGGGTTGACGTGGGATCACCCGTGTATATGTGCATGGTGAGCTAATATAGTGATTTTATGGCTTTGGAATGACTCTTGGCACGTTGGAGGACAAAATTTTATTTAAGAGGGGGAGAATGTAACGACTTGACCGGTCTTTTGATGTTTAGCGTTCCGTTCAGCGGTTTGAGGTCTTGAGTGGCTTCGTATTATGTATTATGACTTTCTTGTATGGTCGGTTTCGGTTTTCGAGCGATTTGGGATTAATTTGGAAGAATGATTTTCATTTTAGAATTTTTAAGTTGGAAGAGTTGACCAACTTTGACTTTACGTATTTGATCTCGGATCGGAGTTTTGATAGATTCGTTAGGTCAGGATGGTAATTTTGGATTGGGACGTATGCCCGAAATTGAATTCGGTGGTTCCTAGGTTGATTAGGCTGTTTTGTCGAAACATGGCAATTTGAAGGTTTAGAAATTCCTTAGATTTGATCATAGGTTGACTTTACAACTATCGGGTTCGGATTTTAGTTTCGGTACCTGGAATTGGTCCGTTTTGTTATTGGTGACTTGTCTGCAAATCTGGTGTCATTGCAAGTTGGTTTGATAGAATCGGACGTGTGGTTGTGTTTTTAGAAGTTCTTAAAGTTTATTGTGATTTTCATGTGTTTGGGTGTCTGATTCATGGTTCTGGATGTTATCTTGGTGTTTTTATCATAAGAACGTGTTTGTATGATATTTTTAGACTTGTGTGTACATTTAGTGCGGAGCGCCGGGGGCTCGAGTGCGTTTCGGACGTGTTCCGAAGTGTTTGAGTGGTTTCAGTTTTGTTGGTGTTGCTGGTGCCTCAGGTCTCGTAAATGTGAGATATTGTTCGCATTTGTGAATGTTGCATTTTCAAGGTGGGGATTGCCCGAGGTTCACTAGAAACTAACTAGTTCACATTTGCGAATATTTTGTTCGCTTTTGCGATTGGGAGTGGGGGCTAGGCTAGCTTGATCGCATTTGCGATCACGTGATCGCTTTTGCGAAGGGCATTTGCGAGGTCAAGGTCGCATTTGCGACTTTCCCTGGGTTCATCAGACATCGCATTTGCGATGGATTGTCCGCATTTGCGAACCCTTGGTCACATTTGTGACTCCTACACCTGAACAAAAGGGGAAAAAATGGGACTTAACTTCATTTATCGTATTTTAGAACCCTAGACTCGGTAGGAGGTGATTTTGAAGAGGGATTTTCACATACAACTATTGGGTAAGTGATTTTGATCAATTTTTAATTATATTTTACGATTATATATGAGATTTAACATCTAAATCATGAGATTTGAAGGGAAATTTTGTGGATTTTTTTTTATGTTTTAAAAAATAAAAATTTGAGATTTGAGAGTCGAATTGGAATCGGAATTGAAAATAAAATACATATATGGTCTTGTAGGGTTATGGGTAGTCGAGATATACCCTTGGAAGCGGGTTTTGATCGAGCGAGTCTAGGGTTGACTTTTGTTGACTTTTGGGGAACTGTGTAAAGGTCTTAGCTTTATTTATTGGAATTGGTTTCTCTTGCATTATTTGATGTTATTAACTCGATTTTGGTTAGATTTGAGCCGAGCGGAGGCAAATTTTAGAGGAAAGACATTTTTAGAGTATCGATTGAGGGCTTTTGAGGTAAGTATCTTTCTTAACTTTGTGTGAAAAAACTACCATTAAGTTTAATTGGACTATTTGAATTTTGTAGAAGACGTATACACAATGTGACAAGTGTGTACACGGCCTTATATATGGATATTGATCGGTTTAGACTCTTAGGTTTCTTATATGCATTTAATTAAAGTCGTCATATCATGTTACATATTTCATTGTCGAGTTTACTCTATATGCTTTAATTGAAGTTTTTATCACACGTTCTGTCTTTCATTGTCGAGTTTACTCTATATGCTTTGATTGAAGTTTTTATCACGTGTTTGCACGAGATCCTGCCGTGCTATTGTTATTATTGATATTGCACATGCAGCGAGACAAGGCGGGCTATATACATATGTTGGGTTTGCGCACGTGACGAGACAAGGTAGAATAATTATTAATGCACGTGTGGCAAGACAAGGAGGGCATTTGCTATATTGTTGCACATGCGACGAGACACAGAGGGCTATGTCAGGGACGATATATGATGGCCTGGGGGCATATTATTGATGATATTCATGTAATGGTGTAATGTTCCTTATGTGTGTAATGCATATTACGTGACTTGTGGTGTTGTTTCCAATGTGCTACTCAATGTCTCTGATAATACTTGTTGACTTGGGCTGTGATAGTACACTTGCACTTGTGTACGCTGAAACATGTCATTTATACCAGTTCAGGAGTATGAAACGTAATATTCTTTGGTCATGCACATGTCTTCTTGTATATCTGCTTTCTCTATGATATGGTTGGACTGTTAGCTTGTGATCATGCCGATAGATTGGGATATTGGCATGTGACCACGCCGGTGTGATAGTGAGCTTGTGACCATGCGGGGCGGATTGTGATATTAGCATGCGAGTTGTCCATGCAACACGTGAGTTGTCCGTGCGGTTGGGATTGATAATATGGGCACGAGAAGCCATGTATATATGACTCGTGATTTGGGACTCGTGATCTGTGATTATAAGGTGTGGTAACTCGGATTCTTGTTACAAGCCTGGTGTTAGAACGACTTGATTGTTTGATTGTCATTAGTTTTCCTTAATTGATTTCACCGGTACTTTAACTGTGTTCTGATTATTTTGCTGCATTATCACCTGGTTACTCCTTGTTGCCATTTGTTGCTTTTACTTTCCATCTAGCTTTAACTTGTCATTCTTTTCATGTTTAGCTTTGTATTGATATTCGTTCCTCTGTTAGCTTCATATTAATACTTTGCACAGGTTATTATGTCTAGTATGTGTCTAGACTAATACCTCGTCACTACTCCACCGAGGTTAGTCTTGATACTTACTGGGTACCGATTGTGATGTGCTCATACTACACTGCTGCATATTTTTGTGCAGATCCAGGTACCTTGGAGCGTTCCGGAAGCTAGTGAGTTGACTCAGACTTCGCGGAGACTTCAAGGTATACTTGTTTGACATTCGCAGGCCTCCGAGTAACTTTCTAGAGATATATGCTATTGTTTCTTTTAGTTCCAAACAGTATTGTAATAGAAATTTCTAGTGTATTTCAGTAGCGCTTATGACTCCGTACTACCGGTTTTGGAAATATGAATAACTATTGATGGTTTTTAGCTATGTATGCCATTTACTGGTTTATGTTTAATGATTAAATAGTTTAAATCTGTTAATAACTCAGCATGCGTTAGATTTACCTAATTCTAGGGACTATGTGCCATCACAATCCTTAAATGTGGAATTTTGGGTCATGACACATAGTTTCTGTATAAGGTAAAATATGATATGACACGTGGCTAACTAAAAGGGGGACACGTAGAATCGAAGATGGAATGGCTGAGGATCGAATGCAGCCACTGCGCTTGTCACCAGAATGGATAATGTTCATAAAAGTGTATTAAATGCTCTACGCCCAGTAGCATTTACTAAGGAATATTCTACAGCATTAAGAGCGAGGGTCCATTACAAAGAATTTGGCATTCACGCTCAATGTTACATCTTCATCAATGACCCTCATAATTGGCATTAAAGGAGGGCATGATCCTAGGACCTTTTTCCCTAGGCATAGCTATAAATAGTAAGCTCAGATACCATTGTAAAGGACATGAATTTTCTGGAAAGATTATATACTATATTCTATACAAAGCTTTATACAATTTAACTTTCTTGCTTTTTGATCTCATCATTGCTATGTTCAGAAACCGTGTTCATCAAATCACCATCATTGCTATTTCATGTATATTCTAAGGCTAAGTATTGTGTATTTCTTCTATTATTATATTATTTCAGGATCAAATTAGTTCACTTGTCTAGAAACCACGTATAAATTCAACTGTACCGTTTTACGGGTAACCAGTTTGGCGCCCATCGTGGGGACTAGACAGCCGTACAATTACATTGATCCTTGCCTTTTGTACTAACGTGTTTTGACTATTTTGTCTTAAAAAAAATTGCAAAAAAAGAAGATAATACTATTAACGATGCACACAACCCTGAAGTTCGAGGGGATCAGCCTTATTTCGAGAACTCAATCAGTGACACCTATAATGAGGGGAATGACACCACGCTGGTGCACGACAGACGGTACCCTCGACCGGTTCGGGAGACAACTCCTGATGATGCTGATGAGGAAAAAGTAGCGGATGTTGTGAGGATCCTGCAAGAGCAACAGGCAATCATTCTAGGCCATCTCACGCGGTAGGATCAGGTTATGACGGAACTAAGCTAGGCGCTATCAGGTGCTTCGAACAATTCAAACAGGCGTGATCAACTTCCCCCCATTGTTCCTGCAGACCAAACAACGTAGAGAGTTGATAACGACACTCCTAAGGGTGAAGTTGGCTCCGATGGGCCTGGGGGAGCAGATCAGGTCTTAACAACGAGAACGATGCATTCAAAGATGAGCTTTTACGGTTCATGAGGGAAGTAAACGCCCACATGGATCAAATCTCGGGCGCACCACCAGTATTGAAAGGCCTAAACTCGAAGAAGTATGTTCAATTGCCATACAAGCCAAGTGCCGCACTAGAACTAATTTCGAAGCGTTTCAAAATGCCTGAAGTCCCAAAGTATGATGGAACTTCAGACCCACAAGAACATATTACCACCTACACAACGGCGGTGAAAGGAAATAACCTAGCTCCTCACGTAATTGAATTTGTGTTGCTGAAGAAAGTTGGTGAAACTCTCACGAGGGGAGCCCTAACGTGGTATTCATTATTGCCCGAGCATTCCATAGATTCCTTTGAGATGCTCGCATATTCTTTAATTAAAGCTGATGCCGGGGCTAGAAAGGTACAAGCCAGCAAGGCCGACATATTCAAAATCACACAAGGAGAATCTAAATTGTTACGAGAGTTTGTTACCCCGATTCCAGAAAGAAAGAATGTTGCTCCCGTCCGTCCCCAAATGAATGGGCAGCTAAAGCATTCACCAAAGGATTGAATCCAAGAAGTTCAGACGCTTCCTGGAGCTGAATGAGAGCCTGCTTGAGTTTCAAGCAAATACCTTGGGCGGATATTCACAACCGGTATGAGTCAAAGATTAGAATTAAAGATGACCAGGCCGGTTCTACATCATCGTCCAAAGGATGGGAGAAGAAAAAAGAAAAATCAAAGGATGACTACGACGGGGATAGGCGGACTTTGAGGGGTCGGTTTTTGCCTTACGAGTGTAGCGAAGGCCATGGCACAAATTTCCGAGAAGCAAACAAGTTCACCGCTGACGGAGGGACAGATCGTGGTCGAAACAATAGATAACTTCAAGATAAACAAATGTCGGGGCCTTGAGACCTTTCTTACCGCAGGTTGTCAGAATATAACTTCAACATCAGTGTAATGGAACTAGTGTTATCCATGAGGAACATTAAAGAAGCACAATTCCAGAGACCTATGAGGTCCAATTCCACCTAGAGATATCCCAATTTATGGTGCGAATACCACAGGACGAACGGTCACCGGACATGGGAATACCGACATCTTCGGGAGGAGGTAGCAACGCTATTAAATAATGGTCATCTTCGAGAACTCTTGAGTGATCGAGCTGAGAACAACTACAGTCGCAACAGAGACAACGCGGAATCTTCAAAAGCAGAAGAAGAAGCCCCGTGCCAGACAATCAACATGATCTTTGGGGGGGGGGGCGAAATTAACAGGGTCACCTTTTTGACGGCAAAGAAGACTAATGTGTCGGTAACTCACAGCAAAAGACTCCGGGAAGACGATATCACTTTCACGGAGGAAGACACGGATGGATTGCTGTTACCACACAATGACGCACTGGTAATCCCTCTAAATGTGTTAGATTTTAAAATTAAGCGTGTTCTAGTGGATCCAGGAAGTTTGGCTAATATCATACAATGGAGAGTATTGTAACAATCTAAACTCACCGGAAGCATTATTTCGGCAACACTCTTCGCTGGATTCAACCTTGCGAGCGTGACGACCCGAGGAGAGATCTTTCTACTCACGAACGCTGAAGAAGTAATGAAAACAACTCTCTTCGAAGTAGTGGATGGTGACATGGGATACAACATCATCTTGGGAAGGCTTTGGCTACACGAGATGAAAGTTGTACCTTCGACGTATCACCAATTGCTGAAGTTTCCAACGCCCGAAGGAATCAAGTAAATAGGAGGTGACCGATCGGCAGCGAGGGAGATTAATGCAATCTCGGTTTCCAGTAGCAAAGGGAAGGAGCGCACGGCATAGCAATTACAGGAACCGGCGCCTAGTCCCTAGTTAGAAGAGGTTATTCCAAGGGCAGAGTCATCGAATCAGTATCAGGTGCTGAGATATTTCCAAGTTCCAAAAGAGACGGACACAACAAACTCCACGATAGAGGAACTAGAGCAAGTGGCATTGTTTGAAGAATTCTTAGAAAGAAAATTTCACTTGGGACATGACTGCATCCCGAGCTCAGGTCTGGTTTTATTGAATTCCTTAAAATTAACGCTGATTGTTTTGCATGGTCGCACGAGGATATGACATGTATCCCGACGGAAATAGCCGTGCACAAGCTAAGTTTGGATCCCAATGTACCACCGGTATGACAGAAGAAGCTCCCTATTACCGAGGCCAGGAATAAATTCGTCAAAGAAAAGGTAACCCACTTGCTTAAAATCGGTTCAGTCAGAGGTAAGTATCTAGCCTGGCTAGCCAATGTAGTAGTAGTTCCTAAGAAGAACAATAAATTTCTTATGTGTGTAGACTATAAAGATCTTAATAAGTCATGCCCGAAAGATTCATTTCCACTGCCAAATATCGATCAAATGATTGATGCCACGGCCGGGCACGAGATCATGTGTTTCCTTGATGGTTATTTCGGGTAGAACCAAATTAAGATCCGGAAGATTAGGAAAAGACTTTTTTTATAACAAATTTTGGTACATATTGTTACAATGTAATGCCCTTCGGGTTGAAAAATGCCGGAGCCACTTATCAACGGCTCGTGAATAGGAAAGACCGTGGAAGTTTATAGAGATGATATGCTTGTTAAGTTTTTGAATGCAGGTGACCACCTTAAGAATTTGCAAGAAACATTCAATATCCTGAGGAAGCATAACATGAAACTTAACCCCGAAAAGTGCGTGTTCGGGGTCAGCTCCGGTAAGTTCCTGGGGTTTATAGTTTTACAAAGGGGAATTAAAGTAAAAACCGAAAAAATCAAGGCCGTAGACGATATCCCGGATCAATTATCAAAAGTGAAGGAAGTCCAGAGACTCACAAAAAAGTTAGCAGCTTTGAGCAGGTTCATTTCCCGGTTGTCGGAGAAGTGTCATCTCTTCTTAACATTGCTCAAAAAGAAGAACAATTTTGAATGGACGCCAGAGTGCCAGCCAGCTTTGAGGGACCTGAAGAAGTACTTATCAAGCCCTACATTTCTCTCAAAACTAAAAGAAGGCGAAACATTGCTAGTCTACCTCGCGGTTTCAGAAATTGCGGTAAGTGCGGTTTTTGTCCAGGAGGATGAAGGTACGCAGTTTCCTATTTATTATGTTAGCAAAATTTTAACGGGAGCAAAAACTCGCTACCCACATTTGGAAAAACTGTCCTTAGCTCTCATAGTCGCCACTCGGAAGCTGAGGCCCTATATTTCATGCCACCCAATAGCTGTGGTGAGTACTTTCCCTTTGCATAGCATCCTTCATAAACCTAAGCTCTCAGGTAGATTGGCCAAATGGGCCGTCAAAATGAGTGAATTTGACATAGAATATAAACTGAGGACTGCAATTAATTCACAAGTCTTGGCTGACTTCGTGGCCGATTTTATCCGGGACTGCTGCTTATGGCAACCAAGGAAGCAGTAATGGTGTCGGAATCGACAGCAGGGGTTTGGACCTTATTTACGGACAAAACCTCGAACGTAAAAGGGTCCAGGCTCGGAATAGTTTTAATCACGCATTCGGGGGAAACCTTAAGGCAAGCCATCAGCATGATCCCTTTAACTAACAATGAAACAGAGTATGAAGCTTTGATTACAGGGCTCGAATTCACCCGGGGACTTGATTCCGAGGTTATAGAAATCAAATGCGACTCACAACTGGTGGTAAATCAGGTTTATGGGATCTTTGATACCAAAGAAGAACGTACACAACAATACATGGTAAAGGTCCAGGCTTTTTTCACATGATTCCGTGAGTGGTAAATAACTCATATCCCGAGAGAGGAAAATGCAAAAGCGGATGCATTAGCAAACTTAGGTTCATCAACGGAGATAAAAGGATCGGAGTCTGGAATGCCGGTACAACTGATCAGCTCAGTCCTTGATGCGGATGGTTACTACGAGGTGAATTCGGCTATTCTGGTCTGGGACTGGAGGAACGAAATAATAAACTACCTCGAGCACGAAAAGTTGCCCGACAATCCCAAAGCATCACGGGCATTACGCTCCAAAGCTGCACGTTATAGCTTCAGGAAAGGCCAACTGTATAGAAAATCTTTTTAAGGCCCACTGGCCTGGTTTTTAGGAGCGTCAGAAGCTGACTATGTCATGCGAGAAATCCACAAAGGGATATGCGGCAATCACTCAGGCGCGGAGTCTTTGGTGCTGAAATTGGTACGGGCAAGATATTACTGGCCTCACATGGTACGAGAATGTGATAAGTGCCAGCACTACGCATCACTAGTACATCAATAGGCAGAACCCTTACATTCGGTTCTATCCCCATGGTCGTTCATGAAATAGGGGATGGACATCGTTGAACAGCTGCCACCGGCTCCCGGAAAGGTAAGATTTCTTTTAATTTTGACTAATTATTTTTCTAAATGGGTGGAAGCAGGTTCTTATCAGAAGATCAGAGAATGTGAAGTGGTCGATTTCCTGTGGGAAAATATAATTTACAGGTTCGGAATACCAAAAGAGATAGCATGCGATAATGGGCCACAGTTTATCGGTGCAAAAGTTACAAAGTTCCTCGAAGACTTGAAAATAAAGAGAATCACCCTTGTCATCCGAGCACAAACGGTCAAGCGGAGTCGACAAACAAAGTGATCATTCAAAACCTCAAGAAAAGGTTGGAAGCAGCGAAAGGCAAATGGCCCGAAGAGTTGCTCGGATTTCTATTGGCCTACCGAACAACGGTCGAATCAAGTATAGGAGAAACTCCTTTTTCCCTCGTGTACGAGGCTAAAGCCCTAATCCCGGTTGAAGTGGGCGAACCCACTTTGAGATATTCTCAGAAAAATGAAGAATCGAATGACGAAGCAATGCGAATCAACTTGGAACAGCTCGAGGGACGCAGGGACTTGGCGCATGTAAGAATGGCAGCTCAAAAGCAGAGGATGGAGCGATATTACAATCGGAGAGCCAACTTTCGTTTCTTCAAAGTAGGAGACTTGGTTCTAAGAAAACTAATACAAAATACCCGGGAGCTCAATACAGGAAAGTTAGGTCCAACGTGGGAAGGTCCTTACCAGATTTTAGGATGTCACTGGGAAAAGTTCATACGAGTTGGAGAACCAGAATGGGACAAGTTGCCCAGCAACTGGAACTTGGCACACCTCAAAAGATATTATTGCTGATGAACAACACTCAAACAGAAAGTATGTGCTGCACTCTTTTTCCCTTCATTCAATTTTTGTCCCAATTAGATTTTTCTGGCAAGGTTTTTAGCGAGGAAGCAATGGAAAACATACTACAAAGACAGCAGCAATAAGACCTTCGATAGCAAGGCAAACAAACAAGCTTCCACTCGGGAACAATTAGGTAATCTTTGGTTCGATAGCAAATTCCCACGAGGAAGTTAAGTTTGCTACCGAACAGAGGTTACCCGACCGTTCACGAGCACAAACCACCAAAGGACTGTAGGTATTCTTTCGCTCGATAGCATGGATTCCTAAGGGAAAATAAGATATGTTGCCGAGGTGAAGGATTACCTAGCAATTCATTGGTGGGACCTTCGAAGATACAAGACTTCCAGTGTTCCAATTCGCATTCAAACACTAGGGGGGAATGATATGAGGATACGACAACAATGACTGCCACATTAATCGGGATCAAAAATTCGAAAACATAATGCATTATCGGGACCGGGGACTGCGCAGCCAGCCCCGTAGAAACAATATCTACGAGATAGCCACAAGTAATGGCAATTTCTTTTCGGCATAGCAAAACTTATGTAATTTCTGAAAATAGAAGGAATAAAATGAAATCCTTTTGCTTTTATCCTGTTTCTTGTCTGAGCGATGAGCTGATTTTGTCATTTGCAAGTTAAACAAGTACTTCAAATTTTAGTGTCGTAATGAACAGAAGACGTCCTCTTCAAGAGCACCGTAAACATAAGAGGGCCCTCTCTTATAAAAACCCTCACGTTAAAGGGTTGGTTCCGAAAGAATCAATGCCCGGAATCCAAAATGCCATCGGGAAAAAACACGCCTAAAGCCGCATATGAAAAGGAAGCAAAAAGCAAACATGCGCAAATATTCATAGATACCCTCAAGTAAAAGGAAAACTTGCACAGATATTCAAGAAACCCTCACATAAAGGGGAAACTTGCACAAAAATTCATAAAGACCCTCACGGAAAAGGGATAATACTCGGAACCAAAATGCTTCGAAGAAAAGGCATCTGAGACTACGCATAATAAAGCGCAAATTAAACAACATGCGCGAATGCTTGAGCCAAAGCAAAAGCGAAAAGCTTGCATGGATATTCAAACGAAAGTAAGACTCAAACGATAGTTGAACAAAAAGTATGACTTTATTCACAAGAACGGGGCAAAATGTTACAAGTACAAAATGAGAAAAGAAAGAAAAAGCTAAATTGCAGCTCTTCTGGGACCAGGAGAAAGAGAAGTATCCGCATTGCTGGGAAGAGTAGGTGGTTTCGCCGATGGCTCAACGCTTTCCCCAGTTTGGTCTTCGGCCTCGCCTTCCGATCCTTCTTCAGTTTCCGAAAATTTGGAACCGGAATCAGAAGAACCTGGAGCATCAGACTGCGACGGGAGTCCATTTTTTGCAGCCAACTTAAGCTCTGGGGCCTTAGCAATTTCAGCATCAACATCAATGATACCAGCTTTGGCCTCTTCCAAGGTTTTTCTCCTCATGCTATTCAGGGAATAAGTTTTTTCAACTATGAGGGAAACCACTCGGTATTTAATTTCTTCTTTGAGTTGAGTAACCTCGGCGAAAAGGTTTTTCCGGCAAGATCTAGCAGATTTGAGGCTGACGTCGAGCTCGCGGACAGTTGAAGTAAAGAGCGTATTATGCTCAATAGTTTTCCTGTACTTCTCTTCTAGCTGGGCATGTTTCACCTCCACAGCAGTGAGCTCTTCACTTTTGGAGTTCAAGGCAGCCTCCAAGTTAATCACTCTTTCAGCGGAGTTAGCCTCACGGTCGGCTACAGCAAGAACGGCGTTCTAGACTTCTGCCCATTTAGCCTTGGCCTCATCAAATTTAACACTCAGTAGCTCAATTTCTTGGCTAAGGGTTATCACTTCTTGTTCGCCTTGCTGCAAATGAGCCTCCAAAACAACAACCTCACTAGCTTTGGTTTCCAATTCCGAGAGGCAGAGAATAGTCTGGTCCCGTTTCGCCAAAAGTTGATCCCGTTCAGAAGTAAGTTCTTCCTTCTCATTTATCAACCTTTGAAGGCCCTCAGAAGCAAGAAAGTTGGTCTACAAAATAAGAAGAAGTAAAACCTAGAATACATTTATACTAAAGTAGAAGAAGTAACAAAGGAAGAAAAGAACATACTGCTGCAGCGTTGTGCATGGCATTATTCAACAAGCACTCTCCTGAGAGTGTCTGAATCTTTTTCCAGTCCTTTTCTGAAGCCAAAGGCTTCAGATAATTAGCAAGCTCCACCGGTCGGGATAGCAAGTTGCATCCAGTAGAGATCGAAAGAGTAAAGTTCCTCCTCCTTTGAGGATCTTCAAAAGGGGCAGCATAATATTTCCGTAAATTCCCATGAATTGGGGACTGTGGAAGAGGAACACCTTCTTCACGGTCAGCGTGGCGGATAGAGGTGATGTAGCAAATGCTGCTGAAGAGTGGATTAAGGTGGAAGTGATGTCACAGTTGCTAGTGTTGGTGAAGGTGGAGATGAAGTTGATGGAGTTGAAGAATGAGAAGCAGCTGCATCAAATCCAGTGCCGGTTATTGAATGCTCGCCAACCAAAGATGGCAAGGACCCGGTACTCAGCCCACGGCACCGGTTACAGCAATTGGGGCCCGAAAATAGGAGTTGGCATATTCTACTGAATCAGATTATCCCCAAAGTGCCGAGACATGGCCTTCAATTGGTGAAATTATCTCAACAGGTCGAGCATCCTGTTGAGATGATGAGGATCGTCGCCTTCTATGTAAAGAAGCTCCCTCATCACCAGCTTCATCATCATCATCGATCATCACAGTATCTATGAACCGGCCCGGAAAGAGGACCAGTCATCATCGCCACCGGAGATGACTCTGGGGCAGCAATCCTTGCCCTTTTATTCTTTTCCCTGGCCGTGGAGGAACATCTTATCTTTGTTTGTTTATCCTCCGGCGGGGGACTCCGTAAAGAAATATTTGCACCCGAAACAGGCTCAGAGATACCTATTCTAGTGAGTGCTTGCTGAAGTAGCCTCGCTGCATCAGCAGGATCAGCTAGAACGTACTTCTGGGGGACAGCAACAGAGCCTGCAGGTAGACCTAATTCCATGAACAAAGTTAGAAGGGTTCAACCAAGTTCTTCATATACAAAAATGGAAGCAAGGTAAATTAGAGTTGCCATGATTTTTTGCCTTCCACCCGTATCTAAGGGCCAGTTCTTTCCACAAATGTGTTTCGGGCGTTGTGACGTCCAAAATCTTCTAAACCCACTTGTTCAAACCTTCCACCACCGGTGGGAGCAATCGAATTGCTGAAACATGCGAAGGATGAAGAGATGATACGGCCATAGAAGAATATCTTGTAAGAGAAATATTATACAAAGAACTTACGAGTGCGGTTCCAAGCAACCAAAAAGGATGAAGCCATTGTCGGAATGATGTCATTGGTGGCCACTGCAACAAACTATTCCATCCACTCATGGTCGTTGTCATCATCCATGCTAGACAACAAAGCATGGAGGCCATGCTTGCAAAGGTTTATCATGCCCTCGTTGAAGATTTTGGGGGAATAGAGATTCATCACATGAGCTGAGGTTAGCTGCTCTCTAGTTTCTTGGCACAAGCGTCGGAGGTAGGCGATTCTCCTCCACACTAAAGGACTTACATGTGCCAAACATACCTGGTAGCGATGGCAAAACTCCACAATCACGGAATCAAGCTCTCCGCTCAAAGAAAACACACCCAAAGTAAAGGAATACGTGGAAAAGTATGTAAAACCTTCCTTGGGAAAGGTCACTCGCTCCGATAGATCAGGAGCGATAATTTCCAACTCATTACAGCGGTAGTCCTCCTTCACAGCAGGAATACTGAAAGGACGAATGGAAGAAGGGTACCTACTAACAGCCCATGTACAAGGGTTAGCAGTAGGAAATTTCTCTTCAAAATCCTTCGAAGTACTAAGCCTTCTTGGAATGATGGAATCCACTGTTGGAGGAACGAAATCCTCGGTTTTGTTCTTATTCTTTGTAGAACCACCACGTTTGGAGAAAGAAGCCATTGGAAAAGAAGAAGGCAAAGAGTTTGTATTTGAAGAAAGTTGGAAAAAGGATGGAAAATAAGGATGCAAATCAGAAGCTCAAGCAATTGTGAAATGCAAAGGAAAAGAAAGATGCGTATAAGTAAAATTTTGGCGGCTAAATTTATGGCCATGATTACCCCGATAATCGGCAAAAGCTGTGCTGAATTATGGGATGATGCGTGATCGGGGCATTAAATGCGGAGAGACATGCATCTAATCAACTGTAGAGACCTTCATAGGGAATTGTAGTAATTCCCCCCAAAAAGGTGTTTCTACCAACTTCCCGGTAACACAAAGTTACGTCACCGGGAAGAAAGGGGACTATCTGTATAGGATAAAATATGATATGACACGTGGCTGACTAAAACGAGGGTACGTGGAATCCAATATGGAATTGCTAAGGACCGTATGCAGCCACTACGCTTGTCACCGGAACGAATAACATTCAGAAAAGTATATTAAATGCTCCGCGCCTGGTTGCATTTATTAAGGAATATTCTACAACATTAAAAGCAACGGTCCATTACAAAGAACTTGGCATTTACGCTCAACGTTACATCTTCATCAATGACCCTCATAATTGGCATTAAAGGAGAGCATGATCCTAGGACCCTTTTCCCTAGGCACAACTATAAATAGTAAGCTCAGATACCATTGTAAAGGACACGAATTTTCTGACACGAGCATATACTATATTCTATGCAAACCTTTATACAATTTCACTTTCTTGTCTTTTGATCTCATCATTGCTGTGTTCGGAAACTATGTTCACGGAATCACCATATTTGCTATTTTATCTACATTCTAAGGCTAATGTATTGTGTATTTTTTTTATTATATTATTTCAGGATTAAATTAGCTCACGTATCTAGAAACTATGTATGAATTCAACTGTACCATAAACTGTTTGTTAGCTGCTGTTCAATATCATGCTTTTGTGTGGATAATTAGTTTGCTATTATAATCCATGCAATATGAATGCCGTATGATAATGCTCATTTGTCAGTTTGTATATGCTACTTTTATATATGTGACTGATAAGCATGTATAGATAGTGCTTAAGGAACTCTCATTTTATTTTTAGGGTACACGAACTTTACCGGCATCTCGTTTCACCTAAGAATGTACTAGTATTCAAGTCATTTTCTTTAGAAACAATTTTTGAAAATAGTACCCATATTATTTAATCTACTTACTGTAAAGTAGACCCTTTGATGAATAAGTTTAGAGATATCCGTCACACGTTCCTAATCAATTAGTTTTACTATGTAGGAATATTTAAAACTGTGAAGCTTTAGTTAGGAATTTGAGACCATATTAATACCTTTTGTATGAATAGAAGCATATAGGCTAGAGTTGGATTTGATGCAGTAGTTTCGTGGGGAATAACGACGAGGTCGCTAATCAATCTTCAAGTTCACTGCAAGACAACTTTATTATGTACTAATTGGGAACCGTCTGTTAGTCTTAGTTTAAAACCAAAATGATTAGATAAGCTTATCTCCTCTCGTATCCCTGATTAGGAGCATATCTAAATTAATTACTTCTATATATGTTTGGTCTTATTTGTTCTATTTTATTCTCTTCACATGATTATTTATATGCTAATGTGTGTATAAGCCTCTCCAGGCTAATCATGACTTAAGGGAGGTTAAGTCCTTAAAGTTCGATTTGGGGCTCTGCTTTTAAATGTACTAGTTGGTCGTTGTTTTCAACTTTTACTCTTGCTAAATTATATATTTTGTGCGAGATGACGTCTACTCAGTATGTGATTTTCAATTTGGCGCATGCTTTTTATAAACTTTACGTGACCTAGTATTTCTTTAAATGAGCAAAAATGCTAACTTATTATGTTCTTAGATCTTGTTCGCGACCAACTAGTTAAACTACTTTTTTTACTTGCTTATGTGTTATTTTTGACCTATAACTAAAGACGCCACCAAAGTTAACGACATGCGATTAACAATTATCACAACGTCATGCCTCTAAGGTGGCGCACATTTTTTATTAACTATTTCATTGTGTGTTTGAACTGCGGTTGCCATGGAAATCATCAAAGTCCGCTTTGCCATAGAGGAGAAAAGGATTTTTTTTGTATCATGTCGTGCTCCCTCTTCTTCTATGCAATCAAGACTTGCGAATACACAATAAAATTATTATTTAGAGCCGGGGTGGAGTCAGCCTTCTGTCCATTGCTCATTGTTTGCTCACAAATTGGCTTTCTAATTTTCTTTATTAACTCGACACTTCGCAAACCAGGTTAGTCACTTATCCTTCGTATTTATTCCTTGTATGCGTATGTAGATTAGTTTTAATTGCTTCACCTTGCTATGCCGCTGCAAATAATTGTAAGTGATCGGGTCAGTCTCCTTCCTTTTAAATCTTTTTATATCGCAAAATATTATCATTCCATGTTCACTTGTTCTTCTAAGTATTATGTACTCATCCTATCATTAGTAGGAAAATCCGTTATTCAATTTTATCTGAATGACCTTTTCTTTTAATCCTTTTACTTTGTCCATTTTCATACAAAGTTATATCCCAACTATAATTTTTTAAAATAAATCTCCTCTTTTTAGCTGTTGTTCAGTTATTGTTTATCCTCTTTATGTCTTTTGGTACTTGCCTCACTTAGGATAATTGAGAGTTTCGTTGTCTTCCAAGCTTGTACAATTTTTTATAGTAATAAAATTGTTCATTGTCCGAATTGTTTCATGTCTATTACGTAATCCAGCTTCTTTCGGAACTTTGTTTACTATGTCTTTTGTGATTTCTTTCTTCTTTTCCTTAATACTTAGCTCCATTTACAGTGATCAATAAATGACTTACATGTTTAATCACCTATGCCTCTTATAATTAATTAATCAACTTGCATGTCTCAGGAACAAATAAAATCCACATAGTTTAAAATTCGGCCAGAAACCACATTTATGGACCTTAAAGAGTGTCTTACACCTTCTGTTCTAGGTAATTTAAACTCTTACCCGATCTTTGGTGATGATGACTAGTCAAACCGGAGTTATAGGCAAATCGGCATCCTAACACACCTTAAAAATTATTAGGTGGTGACTCCTCTATTTTAATACCCATAAAAGAGTTGTTACATGTCGAAATCCACTTTCAAAATGCAGCGCGACACTATGAGCCTCCTTAAGAATCAACTCCCACAAACCATCCACATTAGGAACACAAATCCGACCTTGGAGTCACAATACACTATCATCTCCAGTGGCCACCTCTTTAGCACTACCTCGCTACACCGTGTCCTTAAGGACAATCAAATGAGGATCATCATACTGACGAGTCCATAGCCAAAGGCCTATCCTCAGCTGGAATGAATGTCAAATTACCCATATTCTCCACCTTCCTACTCCATCTGCTACCACATTTGCCATACGCGGATAATACAGGATAGTGATATCATAATCCTTAAGCAACTCAAGTCATCTCTGCTGCCTCAAATTCAAATCCTTTTGCTTGAACTGGTGCTGAAGATTGATGACCAGTATAAACCTCGCATGATACACCATATAAGTAATGTCTCTAAATCTTAAGCGCATGCATAATAACTGTCAACTCCAAATCATGAACCAGATAATTTTCTCATAGGGCTTCAACTGGTGCGACGCATAGTCAATCACCCTACTAACCTGCATCAACATCACTCCAAGACCAACGCGTGAAGCATCACAATACACTGTGTATGGCCCTAAACCTATGGGCAACACCAACACTGGGGTTGTAGTCAAAGAAGTCTTGAACTTTTGAAAGTTCTCATCACACTCATCAGATCATCTAAAAAGAAACACCTTTCTGAGTTAACTTGGTCAATGGAGATGCAATAGATGAAAAAAAATCCCATAAAGCGACGATAGTAACTTGCCAAAGCCAAGAATCTCTTAATCTCTATAGTTGTAGAAGGTCTAGGCTAATCTTGAACCTCTTCAATCTTCTTTGGATCAACCTTGATAGCATCACAAGACACCACATGACCCAAGAATGATACTGAATCCAACTAAAACTCGCACTTAGAAAACTTAGCATACAACATCTTTTCCCTCATAATCTGAAGTACAATCCTCAAATGTTGCTCGTACTCCTCTTTACTAGGGGAATATACCAAGATATCATCAATAAATACAACAATAAAAGAATCAAATATTAGTTGAAATACAATGCTCATCAAATGCATGAAAGTTGCGGAAGCATTAGTCAAACCAAAGGACATCACCAAGAACTCATAATGTCCATAACGAATCCTGAAAGTTGTCTTAGGGATGTCAGAAGTCCTAATTTTCAACTGATGATAGCGCAACCTCAAATCAATCTTTGAGAATACCCTGGTACCCTGAAGCTGATCAAACAAATCAATACGAGGCAATAGATACTTATTCTTGATAATAACCTTGTTTAACTGCCTATGATCAATGCACATCCTCATAAAACAATCTTTTTTCTTCATAAATAATAGTGGCTCATCCAACGAGAAACATTCAGCCTGATAAATCCCTTATCCAGCAACTCCTGTAATACTCCTTCAATCCCTTCAACTCAGCTGGAGTCATGCAATTGGGTGGAATAAATATGGGTTGAGTGCCTAGCACCAAATTAATACAAAAATTAATATCCATGTGGGGTAGCATGCTCTGTAGGTCTGTAGAAAATATATCCGAAAACTCCCTCACTTCTAGAATTGAGTCAACAATAGGATCCTCGACACTATTATCTTTAACAAAAGTCAGATATGCCAAACACCCCTTCTCTATCATCCACTGAGCCTTTAGAAATTAGATCACCCTACTAAGGGTATGACGCAGAAAACCCTTCCATTCTAACCTTGGTAACCCCGACATATTCAACGTCACAGTCTTAGTGTGAGAATCGAGAATAGCATGAAACAGAGATAGCCAATTCATACCTAAAATCACCTTAAAATCTACCATATTCTGTAATAGAAGAACAACCCTAGTCTAATTACCTCCAATAATAACCTTAAGACTGATATACACGATACACCATAATAGAATCACCAATAGGTGTAGAAACATGAACAAGAATATCAAGTGAACCACGAGGTATATCCAAACAGGAAGCAAAATACAACACATATGAATATAGGTAGACCCCAAATCAAACAACATAGAAGCATCTCTATGATAGACAGAAACCATACTTGTGATCACAGTATCTAAGGCCGCTATCTCTGGCTCACCCAAAAAAGCATAGCGACGAGCCTGGTCGCTACTGATTTGACCTCCATGGACCTAGCCCGTTCCTCTAGGGCGACCTCTCGTTGCATGTCCTCCCTCTCTAGACAACTGGGTAGGGGATGGAGCAACTGGTGCGGGAACCACTAACTGAGATAGTTGTGGAGATACGCCCATAACAAGCCTGGGACAATGGCTCCTCATATTCTCTCCACACTCATAATGGCCCTTGGCTGACTGAGGCTGCTGATCTGAATCTGCCCCTGATGACCGAATACGCACTAGAATAACCCTGAATAAATGGAACACGGTACAAACTCACTGGAAGAGAACTAAAAGATGATGGAACTGGAGTGCTATAAGATGGTTGAGACACTGCACCACGGGTTACATGTTGCGTAGAATAAGCTAGCCTACCATGACTCTACCTAACTGACCTCTACTTCCTAATGAGGTACCACTAAAACTACCAGAACGACGAGGTCTGTTATCCTCATCATGGCCTCTCTGCTCTTATCGCGAGGACACTCGATCCTTTGAGCTATCTCCACGGCTTTGGCACACCCCTTGTTGTCCTCCATATAAAAAGTTAAAATATTTTTAGTGCGAAAAGGTTTGTTACTTTGAAAGTGACAAAATGATTATGTTCAGAAGGATCTTTTCAGAGTTGCCACTTGACATTTGATTTAGGTGTGCCAAGTCACTATTTCAAAAGTAATTCTTCCTTTAAAACACATTTGACTCCAAACTGGTTTGCACCAAAAATTCTAAGTAAGCGGGTTCATTTGACTCAGGGAAAAGGTATTAGGCATTCCCCGAGTCCCGTAATGAATACAGTTGCATACGTGATCAAGTTGTCTTTAAAGAATATTTGAATTGAGGTAAAATCAAGAGAGAGGTTTAAGGTCGTGCCCATCTAATAAATAAAAGAAAAATAACAAAATAAAAACCCAATATTTCTACACTATGCCTCCATCATAGTGTCGCCTCAACCTCCTTTTACATCCACTTCGGGGCATTTCTCTAATAAAAATATATACAAACTCTATGATACATTCCCCTGAATATAAACTAAATGGAATGACCTCTTACCTCCAAATTGAACTAAAATATAAACGTCCTAAAAGTTTTCCTTCCCCAGCATGGTCGGCCTAAACTTGTGTCACGACCCTAATCCCACAATAGGCTATGATGGCTCCCAATCATACTGTTAGGAAAGCCAATGCATGATCCTCCAAATTAATTATCCATTTTTGCTTTTAAAACAAAAGTTTCATTAAATAATTATAATTTAAATCCAGAACTCATGGAAATATACGTATTTCTTTGCCAAAGTATCGAGTACAAATAACACATAAGACGAAGTGATAGTAATTAAGTACAACTGTGAACATCCACTAGAAACCCCCCAAAACTTGGTGTCACAAATGCATGAGCATCTAACAGAATATACGATACTATTACAATAGTTGTCTATAATAAGAAATAGACAGCATAGAATAAATGGATAGATCAGGGACTCTGTGTGCTGCGGATCGTAACATAGAGAGCAGCTCACCACAAAGTCTCCTCAACAATCGCGCCTATGTGCCCAAAAGACCACCAAAAGTACCTGTCTCGATACCTGCACAATCAGTGCAGAAGTGTGGTATGAGTATGTAAATCAATGCGTACTTAGTAAGTATCTAGCCTAACCCCAAAGAAGTAGTGACGTGAGGTTGACATTAATGCTTACTAGTGGTCCAATAAATCAAGTACAATAAAAGCAGACAGGTATGAGGCATGGCAAGTAAAACAGTGAAAACAGATAAAACAGATATAGGCACATAATACGATCCTCAATGGAAGAGTAACCACAAAGTCCTCAAATACTGGATACTTCCTCAAACGGAATACATAATGGTCAACATCAAATGAACGGTCACATCTCTAAGTCAGGAAGACTCACAATTACGCTGACTCCTTATCAAATGTTACGCACGATTCTACCGAGGCGAACGGCCCAATCGCATAAGAGTAATGGCACGATTTCCTGCCGTGGCGTATGTACCATTATGAGGTCGTTCAGCCCGATTCCATAATAATCGTGTACACTGCAGAGGACCGGCACGAACCATAGATGCATTTCATCATACTGCTGAGGTCGTTCAGCCTGATCCATAATAGTACTGGTGAGGCGTTTAGCCCGATCCTATAGGAATAGTGAAACTTGACGGGTCACTGGCCCCACTCATGAATATATGTGTGAGTTATGAAAGTTAAGAAGCTTCGAGACAAATATGTACGATGCGGGATAAATCCATAAAAGAAGGAATAAGTTTCACGACTAACCATGTAGCTCGTCAAATATTTAAGGTAGAAAGGTTCGATACTCTATAGAAGTCCAGTCTCAGGCTAAATATGATAATTAAAGCATGTAAGCAGGCAAGGAAAACTCAGATAATATAATTAAGGCATTACCGTGAGTCTAAGTCTACCTAAACCTAATCAGAATTCTAGCATACGCACGGACGCTCATCACATCATACGTGCGTTGCTCCCACAACTTATAGCTAATAGCAAATATAATACCTACGGGATGAATTCCCCCTTAAAAGGTTAGACCGAAGACTTACCTCACTCCGAATTTCAATAATAGGCTTCAACACCTCTCTAACTCCTCAAACCAATGTCAAACGATCCGAAATTAGTGAAATACCAATCAAAATATACTCGAAGACTCGTAATTTTACAACTTATAACAATTCCCAACTGCACTCGAGAAGTCAACAAAGTCAACCCCTAGGCCCACGCGCTCAAATTCCAAAAATATTTTACGATAATTATTACCCATAGCACCAAGAACTCAAATATATCATTTGTTACCAATTCCATGTCCAATTTCGTGGTCAAAATCCAAAAATACCATTTCTAGATTTTCTTCCAAATTCTCACAATTTCCATCAATTTTTATGTTAAAATCTATATATAATCCATGTATTTAACTTACAACAAATGGGAATAACTTACCTCATGATAGATGATGAAAATGGCTTCTCCAAATGGCCCAAAAATTGCCCAAGCAAGAGAGAAATGAGTTGAAATGAGCAAAAATCCCGACTTGCTAACTTATACACTACCCAGGTGACCCTTCAGTGCGAACGCGGCATGTCCCTCGTGTTCGTGAACCGCACCCAGCTCCTTCTCCAAAAATCTTCTTCGCGAACACGAGACATAGCTCGCGAACATGATACTTTACCAGGATGTCCCTTCGCGAATGCGACCATGCCTTCACACACATGAAGGCCAAGACTCCTAGGCCCAGCTTCCCTTTTGCAAATGCAATAGGGCTATCGCGAACGCAAAGCACTATTGTGCAAACCTTCCCGAACACGACTGGCCTATTGCAAACGCGATGAACAAAAGACCTCCAGCTCAAATCCTTCTCGCAAATGTGTGCACCCCATCGCGTTTGTGAAGACAACACTAGAAACCAACAGCTGCCAAACACCCAAATATGGTCTGAAACACATCCGAGGCCTCGAAGACCACGTCCAATCATACCAACCAGCCCCAATAACTCATTTTAAACTTATCCAAAGGCTCGAAACGCCACGAATAACATCAAAATCACGAATCGACAATCAAAATCCTTCTTTTAACTTTCAAGCCTTCAAATTTCGCCGAACGTGTTCGAATCACACTTAGACATACCGGATCACGACCAAACTTCACACATAAGTTCCAATCAATAAAATGAACCTACCCAAGGTCCCGAAATGCCGCCCGGAGTCCGATAACACCAAAGTACACTCTAAGTCAAACTTAGCAAATTTCCAAACTTTCAAAATGCAAACTTCCGATAATAAGCGCCGAATTGCTCCTGGACCATCCGACACTCAATCTGAACACACGTCCAAGTCCAAAATTACCTTACGAACCTATAGGAACCTTCAAATCCTGATTCCGATGTCATTTACTCAAAAGTCAAACCTTGGTCAACTCTTTCAACTTAAAACTTCCGAATTGAGAATTATTCTTCAAAATCAACTCCGAACTTCTCGAAAATCAAAACCAACCACGCATGCAAGTCATAATACATAAAGTGAAGTTACTCAAGGTCTCAATCTGCCGGACAACATACTAGAACTCAAAACAACCGATCGGGTGATCACAACATGATACTAGCGGGCAATGTAATAAAAGTAGAAATAAAATGAACTAAGATAAAAACATTCATTCCATGTTCTTTTCTTTTGAACAATTGATTTTATTTACTTGAACCAAGTCCAATTGCTAAAGCATATAGGGCAAAATTTAATTATCTAAATGGCTGGTCGTTGTCCCTTTCCCACGATCCATTCATTACAAAGAGGCGTACGAACATTAATAAATATGAATCAGAAGATACGAGATCAAACATCTAAAACAGAAAAATAAAGCCACAAATAACGAAAGAAGGAAAATTGAACTAAAGCCATCAGGAGGAGCCATTCAACGATGTCCCTTGTCACCCAAATTTTGCTAATTTTCCCATTGTGTCAAATCTCAAAGCCTTCATTTAATCAAACTTGCATTACATTCCACCCAGTATGCACTTACCAAAAAAAATCCAAACGAAATGATAGGATGACAAAATATTAAGTTTAGCATGACCGAACAGTTAAAATGACACTCACACACATGAAAGTATTAAACAAAATGACTTAAAGGTGTGTTTGGTTGGCGTACATTGGAAAATATTTTCCTTGTGAATTGATTTTCTTTCAATTGGAGGAAAATATTTTCCCTGTCAAAAGAAGGAAAAATATTTTCCAAAACTCTTTTTCAATCTTCTCCACCATATTTCCCGTTCCCACCCACCCC
>MCJB01018373.1:236608-247091 GCA_002018475.1 Nicotiana obtusifolia | reverse complement strand
GGGGTTATAAAAAAAATATGAGAGATTTTGGGTGATTATTAAGAAAGAGAAAAAAGTTTTCTGAAATCCTTTTGGGAAAGGACAATCTTAAGCTAGCGTTTGGCCATAAATTTTTAAATTTATTTTGAAAAGTCTGCTTTGGGTGAAGTTTGGTTTGAAGATGAAAATGTGTTTGGACATAAGTTTTCAAAACATGTTTCACTCTTTTTTTTTTTTTTAAAAAAAAATGTGAAACATGACTTATACCCGCAAGTTACAACGCCTTCATCAATAACATTCATTATCATTATCACAAACATAATCCAAAACATAAATAAATTTGGTACAAAATTATCATTATTATAATGAGTTATATAATACACTATCAAATGACCGAGAAGATGAAGTAGCATTGTTACAAAATAATAAATGGTGGGCTCTTTTATAAAATACAAAAGTTTGGGACAATCTTTTAAAATTTTTAGAAAACATAATAGTAAAATTTTGGGCCAAAACCAGCTCTGATTTTGGTTTTGGGATTTGAAAATTTGCTAAAATATGGATAAAACTTTATGAACAAACGTATATTTGCCAAAAAAATTTTGGAAAAAATTTGGCAAAATCTTTGACCAAACAGATCCTAAATGTAAGGGGGTTATTGAAAATGTGAGTGGGTGTGGTGTAACTGATAGGCTAAATATAAGGGATCTTGATTTTGTTTTTTTAAAATAATTTTATATATAACTTGTAAATATAAATATACAAAGTAATTAATAAGAAACCTAAATAAAGGTGATAAATATATTTCTATTATAATATAGCTTGGTAAATTTTTCATAAATCACTGCTGGACGGCACGACCCTATTAAAGATGCAACTATGAACCATTTCATGGAACCAACTCTGTGACCGGAACAGTAAAATAAAGCTGGCAAATACTAAGCATGAAACATGGATATCCTAATCACATAGCATACTGTCAAGGCTTACCACTTCAATATTATATTCACACAACCGAAATAAGATAAGAAAATAATTTTTGAAGATTCAAATGGGCAGAGAAGAAAGAAAAGTTTAAGAGGCAAAAAAGTTTCATAAGCAAGATCCCGAGAAAGAAAAGGCTGCTCAATTAAACTAATATATGCATTGAAAAAAAAAGAACTTGTTTTAATATTTTTAAAACTCAAACGTTATAACTTGAACTGGAAATACGTGAATCCATTAATATAATAACAAAACTCCTTCGAATCTTAGATTTCACCTTAATAGGAGATGCTTAACTAATTAGCAAAGACAGAAAAACGATCGTCTATTGTAGCACAGAGAAATCAAAATCCAAGCGAAAAAACAGCAACGAGAATCGAATTGGGACCGCAATCACAACGATGAACGACCGCATATTCGAATCAAACTCGGTATTTGTATACGGTCGAAATCGGGCTAGACTATTACACGACAGATCGGGCTCGGAACACGAAGGGTTGAAGATCGACCCCGAGTTTCATCGAAACAGAACACGAGGTCAGAATATCCGTCCTCGAGAACACTGAGCCCGTGATTCCGAACCGATCCTGACCCCGAACATGCTCGAGGGAAGATCGTCGAACCTAAATAACGGAAAGCAAGAATACCCGTAATGGGTCGAGCATCACGACATGAATCTCGACACGAACCAATGGAACCGCTTAATTAGCAAATCAGAAGATTTTTTACCTTATATAAAGTTGTACTTAAAGTAGGATTCCCCTACTATATAAAGGAGGATCTAATTATTTGTAAGGACACTTTGGATCTGATCACGAAAAATAGCAATAGATTGATCTCTTTAGATATTATTATCTCATTATTCTATTTCCGACTCCGATTGCACGTTTCTTGGCCCAAGGGCGATCATTCTACAAGGCCAACGCTTCCCAGCTTGTGTGGTTTGCATTCATCTTTTATCATTAATTTTAATTTCAATTTGATTTCTCCTTTTTGTGTCGAATTAGATCACGTATCCTTCAAAATCGCGTATAAATTCAATTGTTATCCGATTTTGAGGGTAAACAGTTTGGCGCCCACCATGGGGCTAAGGATAATAGTGGTTATTTGATACAAATCTCCATAACACACACACTGCTTCATACTTGCTCTTTGAAGTATCTTTGATTCCAGGCTATAATACAGAAATGTCAAACTCTCAATCGGCACCTCTGCATGTTGACGACGAGTCCGATCACGAAGGTGAAAATAACAACATAGCGCCCGGTAACGAGATCCCGATTGTTGACCTGATTGACGCTAATTCACACGTGGCAGTTGATGCGGATCCGCCTACCGACCCCTCAAATAGCGTTCATAGAGAAGTTCGATCAGTAACTCGAAACCCCCAAAACGTTGAAGGGGAAGGGATCAGCTTTCGAATGATCTTCGACATGTTACAGGCTCAACATATGACGATAGCTCAGTTACAAAATCGAAGCCAAATTCCGAACAGGGTTTGAGCCCGGCCCTTCCCGGGAAATTAACCGCAGGGATGAATCAATCGTAAGAAGGTCGAATGAATATGAATCGGGGGCAAATCCCGGAATTATGAAGATGCTCGAGGAGCTGACAAAATGGATAGAATCAGGGGAGAAAAAGATGAAGAGAAATGACAAAAAGGTGAAAACCTACACCTCCAGGGTAGACCAAATCCCAAGGGCATCCCAGGTGTTAAAAGGCCTAGATTCCAGAAAGTTCGTGCAAAAACCTTTTCCGCCGAGTGCGGCTCCGAAGCCAATCCCCAAGAAATTCCGTATGCCCGAAATACCCAAGTATAACGGAATGACCGACCCGAACGAGCATGTAACCTCGTATACATGTGCTATCAAAGGGAACGACCTGGAGGACGATGAGATCGAATCCGTTCTGTTGAAGAAATTTGGGGAGACCCTATCAAAGGGAGCCATGATATGGTATCACAACTTACCTCCTAATTCTATTGACTCATTTGCTATGCTTGCAGATTCTTCTGTGAAGGCGCACGCGGGTGCCATCAAGGTCAAAACGAAGAAATCGGACCTTTTCAAAGTCAAACGAAAGGATAACGAGATGCTCAGAGAGTTCGTGTCCCGGTTTCAAATGGAATGGATGGATCTGCCGTTAGTTACTAGTGATTAGGTTGTTCAAGATTTCACTCAGGGACTCAATATTCGAAGATCAATGGCTTCGCAATAACTAAAGCAGAACTTAATAGAATACCCCGTTGTTACGTGTGCTGACATACATAACTGGTACCAATCAAAAATTAGAGTCGAAGATGATCAGCTCGGGGCCCCTTTGGGATCCATTTATCCCGTTAGAGCTCTTGACAGCCAAGATCGAACGTAGATCGACATCAGCCAGGGGACAGAAAAATCGGAGTATCCAGGCGGAACTCCCTAATAAATGAACGGAGAAATGACTGAGGCCAGGGCAGCCAGGGACTCATGACCAAAAGCAGCTTCAAAAGGCCCATCGGGCATAAAGAAGCACGCGGCTATCGGATTACAACTTTAATGTCGATGCTGCCACTATTGTATCGGCTCTCGATCGCATCAAAGATACTAAATAGCCTCGACCATTACAATCCGATCCGACCTAAAGGGATCCTAACCAAATGTGCAAATATCATGGTACTCATGGTCACAAAATGGAAGATTGTCGGCAACTGAGAGAGGAAGTAGCTCGGCTACACAATAACTGACATCTTCGAGAATTCCTGAGCGACCGAGCCAAAAATCATTTCGAGGAAAGGAATTCTGACTAACAGACGGGCAAGAAGAACCTCAACACGTCATCAACATGATCATCGGTGGAGTCGATACTCCTCAGGGGCTAATGTTCAAACACACTTAAATATCCATTACTAGGAAGAAACGGACTCGGGATTACACGTCGAAGGGAACTTTATCTTTCAACGACGAGTATGTGGAAGGAATTGTACAGCCCCATAATGACGCACTGGTAATATATGTACTTGTACATAAAACTAGAGTTAAACGTGTGTTAATCGATCCAGGTAGCTCGGCCAATATCATTCGATCAAGGGTCGTAGAGCAACTCGGCCTGCTAGACTAAATTGTTCCTACAGTCCAAGTTCTTAACGGATTCAACATGGCATGTGAGACCACCAAGGGTGAGATAACGTTACCGATAAATACTGCTGGAACCATTCAAGAAACAAAGTTCTGTGTGATCGAAGGGGACATGAGGTACAATGCTCTGTTCGGGAGACCGTGGATCTACGACATGAGGGTGGTGTCTTCGACGCTACACCAGGCGTTGAAATTTATGACGCCCGATGGAGTTAAAACGGTCTGTGGGGAGCAACCGGCTGCAAAAGAAATGTTCGCGGTCGAAGAGGTGACACTAGCACCAACGGTTCCAAACCAAGTGTCGAAGACAGGACAAAACAACAATCACAGATATCGTCTTCGGAAGATATGAACAAACAAGCGTATGTCGAGTATGATGATTATGGGATTCCCAGATCTTTTATCACCCCTGATAATTCCGATGCCACTAAATCGACGGTCGAGGAATTGGAACAAGTCATGCTCCGAGAGGACTTGCCCAATCAAAAGGTATACCTGGGCACGGGGCTGAGCCCCGAGCTTAGGACAAAACTTATTCAATTTCTTACAACTAACAAAGACTGTTTCGCTTGGTCCCACCTCGATATGACAGGTATCTCATCGAAGATAACCACTCACAAGCTAAGCATGGATCCGAAATTCCATCCGGTTAAACAAAAAAGGAGGCCCCAGTCTGAAATCAAATATGCTTTCATCAAGGATGAGGTAACTAAACATTTAAAGATAGGGTCTATTCGAGAGGTCAAATACCCGGATTTGTTGGCTAACATAGTGGTAGTCCCTAATAAAGGGAATAAATTAAGAATGTGTATAGATTATAAAGATTTGAATAAAGCATGTCCTAAATACTCTTTTCCCTGCCCAACATCGACCGCATGATCGATGGTACTGCCGGCCACGAGACCCTTAGTTTTCTCGGCACATATTCCGAATACAACCAAATACAGATGGACCCAGGTGATTAGGAAAAACTTCCTTCATCACTAAATATGGCACATACTGTTATAATGTAATGCCATTTGGGTTAAAAAATGCTGGTGCCACGTACCAACGCCTAGTAAACTGAATGTTCGAGAAACAATTAGGGAAGTTAATAGAGGTTTACACTGACGACATGTTAGTTAAGTCCCTGCGAGCAGAGGACCATTTAAGACATTTACAGGAAACATTTAGTATACTGAAGCAATACAACATGAAGTTGAACCCGGAAAAAGGCGCGTTTGGAGTGGGGTGGGGTAAATTCCTCGAATTCATGGTGTCAAATCGGGGAATCGAGATCAACCCTGAAAAGATCAAAGCTATCAAAGATATCAGGGTCGTAGACAATGTGAAAGTCGTGCAAAAGCTGACCAGGCGAATAGCCGCTTTGGGGCGATTTATTTCGAGGTCGTCCGACAAAAGCTACCGGTTCTTCGCACTATTGAAAAAGAAGAACAACTTTTTATGGACTCCGGAATACTAGCAAGCTTTGGAACAACTCAAAAGGTATTTATCGAGCCCGCCATTGCTTCATACACCAAAGGCGGACGAGAAATTGTACCTTTACTTGGCGGTCTTGGAGATAGCGGTAAGAGGATTCCTAGTTCGGGAAGAACAAGGTACGCAATTTCCAATTTACTATGTCAGCAGAACCTTAGGCGAAGCCGAAACTAGGTACCCCCACCTAGAAAACTAGCGCTTGTTTTGTTAAGTGCCTCTAGGAAACTGAAACTGTACTTCCAATGTCATCCCATATGTGTCGTAACAACTTACCCATTGAGGAATGTTATGCATAAGCCCGAGATCTCGGGCCGATTGGCCAAATGGGCCATAAAAATAAGTGGGTACGACATTGAGTATCGACCTCGGACCGCCATTAAATCTCAGGTGTTGGCAGATTTCGTGGCCGATTTCACACCAACCCTAATACTCGAGGTCGAAAGAGAGTTGTTAGTTGACTTAGGAACCTCCTCAGGAATATGGACCCTCTTCACAGACGGTGCCTCGAACGCAAGGGGATCAGAACTTGGCATTATATTGAAGCCACCAGCAGGTAACATAATTAGACAATCTATTAAGACTGTGAAATTGCCTAACAACGAGGCCGAATATGAAGCCATGATTTTAGGCCTAGAAAAAGCCAATAGCTTGGGAGTGGAAGTGATCGAAGCCAAGTGTGACTCCCTTCTTGTTGTAATTCAAGTCAATAGAACGTTCGAGGTCAGAGAGGAACGGATGCAAAGGTACTTAGACAAACTGCAAGTGACATTACATCGGTTCAAAGAATGGACCTTAAAACATATACCTCGGGATCAAAATAGCGAGGCCGACGCCTTCGCCAGCTTGGGGTCATTGATCGAAGACGACGTATTCGACTCGGGGAAATTCGTACAACTTATCAGGTCAGTAGTGGAGGAAGGCTACATTGAGATCAACTCAACGAGCCTAACTTGGGATTGGAGGAACAAATACGTAGAATATCTCAGCTCCTGTAAGCTGCCCTCGGATCCAAAATAGTCGAGGGCCCTGCGTACAAAGGCAGCCCAATTTAGCTTGTCCGAAGACGGAATCTTGTTCAGAAGAACATTTGATGACCCACTCGTGATATGTCTGGGACCGAGTGATACTGAGTACATTTTGAGGGAAATCCACGAGGGTACATGCAGAAACCATTCAGGCGCCGAGTCATTGATTCGAGAAATAATCAGAGCCGGTTATTACTAGGTCGATATGGAAAAAGACGCAAAGGAATTCGTTCGAAAATGTGACAAATGCCAAAGGCACGCCCCGATGATCCAACGACCCGGGGAGATGCTCCACTCAGTTTTATCACCTTGGCCGTTCATGAAGTAGGGGATAGACATCGTTGGCCCTCTTCCGTGGGCACCAGGTAAAGCTCAGTTTATACTATATATGACTGACTATTTTTCTAAATGGGCGTAAGCTCAGGCATATGAGAAGGTTAGAGAAAAAGAAGTCATCGATTTCATTTGGGATCACATCATATGCCGATTTGGAATGCCTGCCGAGATCGCATGCGATAATGGGAAGTAATTCATCGGTAGCAAAGTAACCAAATTCCTCGAAGATCACAAGATAAAAAGGATCATATCGACACCCTACCACCCTAGTGAGAATGGACAAGCCAAACCTACTAACAAAACCATACTCCAAAACCTCAAAAAGAGGTTAACCGATGCCAAGGGGAGATGGAAGGAAATATTACCCGAGGTCTTATGGGCATACCGTACGGCCGCGAAATCCAGCACCGGGGCCACCCCGTTCTCTCTGGTTTATGGCACCGAAGCTTTGATACCGGTCGAGGTCAGGGAGCCAAGTATCAGATTCTGGTATGCATCAAAGGAATCGAACCACAAATCCATGAATACGAACTTAGAGCTGTTAGATGAGAGAGGCGAAGCCGCCCTTGTTCGGTTAGCTGCTCAAAAGCAGAGGACATAAAGGTATTACAACAAAAGGGCCAACCTTCCATACTTCAACGTCGGGGACATAGTACTAAGAAAGGTCACGCCGAACACACGGAGTCCGAACAAGGGAAAGCTGGGACCAAACTAGGAAGGACCTTATTGTATCTTTAAAATCACCGGAAAGGGATCCTACAAGCTTGGAACGATGGATGGTAAACAACTACTAAACAACTGGAATATAACTCGCTTAAAGCGGTTTTACTGCTAAGGTACGGCCCTGTTCTTTATTTTTTCTTTTATTTGCATTACGAACTAATGCTTGTAGGTATCAAACAAGGGGCCATACAGGATGTTAGGTCTGAAAGCACGCGGTGCACTCTTTTTTCCTTGGACCAATTTTGTCCCAAATAGGTTTTACGGTAAGTTTTTTAACAAGGCAACAAGTAAATCGTGCTAACCTAGATTTGAAGACCGGTAACGAATCAGTGACAACAGTATTCGAGACCTATCTTCGATCGACCCCGAATACTAGGGGGCCACTTTAGCACGGAAAGAGACTTCAGGATTGAAGGGTTGAAGATCAATAAGATTCAATGTAAGGGCAAAACGGTCAAATGAACCGTGCTCAAATAGACTGATTGAACACTGACACAAAACTTGTAAACGTTTTGTCTTTTAAAACTTTTCCTTTATATTTCTCAAGGAATTCCCTGATTCCGATCCCCTAAAGGAAACGAGCCCAAGGGCCGCCTTAACCTGAGTTCGAATAATCACTCTCTCACTCGGGGACTACCGTTCAAAAAAACAAACTCACACGGTCCAAGTTATTAGATCTCGGGGACATAAGACCTATTAGGCAACCCCCGAACTTTAAAGGCTAAGGTCGTTCCGAGTTAATAACACTCGAGGGCACGAAGCTTATTTGGCAACGCCCGAATTAAAAGGCTAAGGCTGTTCCAAGTTAACATCACTTAAGGGCACAAAGCTTATTTGGAAACGCCCGAATTAAAAGGCTAGAGGCCGTTCCAAGTTAACAGCACTCGAGGGAACGAAGCTTATTTGGCACCGCTCAAATTAAAAGGCTAAGGTTGTTCCGAGTTAACAACACTCGAGAGCAGGAAGCTTATTTAGCAATGCCCGAATTAAAGGGCTAAGGCCGTTTTGGGTTAACGAAACCCGAGGGCATAAAGCTTATTTGGCATTACCTGAACTATAAAGGCTATGTCCACATAAACACGACTCGGAGACATTTGAAGCCCATAACAAAAACAACAAACACCAAATCCCCACGAAGCCTCGAAATGAAATAACGTTAAAGGTAAGGTTCGTTCGAGCCTTCGAATACAACCTAATTATTTCATGCTAAGGCATATCGATCTTTGCGAATACAAATAAAAAAGCAAAGAAAAATTTTTGAAAGCTATGAAAGGCGAGCCTTTTATATGTATATATATCAAAAATCCTTTCCACAAGGACTGAATAGCCCGAATACAAAATTTTTACAAAGGCCGAGCAGCCTTGTTACACAATATTAAGCACAAAAAGGGATAAAATCAAACAAAAGCGACTTTATCTAGACTGGATCCCGCCTCGTCATCAGGATTTTTGGGGTCCTCTCATTCTTCGGACCCGACTGAACCCTCGCAATCATCTTCTTCAGGATAGGCCAATTTTTGGCCTCGGCTTCAGGCACCTTGGCATCCTCAATCTCCGCAGATAAGTTAAAACCTCAAGCATGGACTTCCTTGAGGGCCTGCCTACGGGAGTGCCACTTCATATGCTCGACCATAATTTTTGATTGGTTTTGAGCCGCTTCGGCAACAGCCTTGTACTGAGCCACCATTTAATCAACTTCGGCTTTGATCACGGCGGCTTCCGACTTGGCCACTTTAAGCTCCTTGGACCTTTTAGTCTGGATCTCGTCTTTTTCCTTTGCGCTCTTAGCTGTGTCTCTATTGAGATTAGTTGTGTCCGAGCTTCCTCTTTTTTCATGGTCAGACGATCCATCTTGCCTCTCCAGTCATCGGCCTCAGCTTTAACCACATCCATCTAAGTTCGAAGCTGATTGATCCGATCGAGTTTTTGCTGGACCTGCGAATTTTGACCATCAGTCAATGAATCAATTTCGTATCACTTACGTCATGATTCTATCGTCACTTATCAGAGTAAGAATCGAAAGCTCGTATAGTGAGAATCTGAGGCTCTTATCGTTTCTCGTCATTACTCTTCGAAAAATGAGGGCACTATCTGTATATGGCCGAAATTGGGCTCGACTATTGCACGACAGGCTCAGAACGTGAAGGGTTGAAGATCGACCCCGAGTTTCATCGAAGCAGAACACGAGGTCATAATGTCCTTTCTCGAGAACACTGAGCCCGTGATTCTGAACCGATCCTGACCATCGAGCAAATCGAACCTAAATAACAGAAAGCCAGAATACTCGTAATGGGTCGAGCATCGCAGTGTGAATCTCGGCACGAATCAATGGAACCGCTTAATTAGCAAATCAGGAGATCTTTTACCTTATATAAAGTTATACCTAAAGTAGGCTTCCCCTACTATATAAAAGAGGGTCTAATTATTTGTAAGGACACTTTGGATCTGATCATAAAAAATAGCAATAGACTGATCTCTTTAGTTATTATTGTCTCATTATTCTGTTTCTGACTCCGATTGCAATGTTTCTTGGCCAAGGGCGATCATCCTACAAGGCCAACGCTGCCCAATCTATGTGGCTTGCATTCATCTTTTATCATTAATTTTAATTTCAATTTAATTTCTCATTTTTTTTATCGAATTAGATCACGCATCCTTAAAACCGCATATAAATTCAATTGTTATCTGATTTTGAGAGTAAACAGTACCTCAAACGGAATCCATTTTTGAAACGGAAAACGAATAATAAGAAGAAACTCAAAATATTTTTGTAATTTCTGAAATGTAAACCAACCTAAAAATTTGAAAATCGAAAATGAAAATAGAACCCCCCCCCCCCCC
>MCJB01018373.1:200111-236588 GCA_002018475.1 Nicotiana obtusifolia | reverse complement strand
CCCCCCCCCCCTCCCATATTCCTGAAACCCTCGTTTCTCTCACTTCTTCTCCAAGTAAAAGCCCATTTATCTAGAAAATTCCCTCTCTGTGTGTAGGCTAAGATGGGATAAATGGAGGGTGGCGATTAATCTCCAATCAATCTTACACGTCCAATTTATTCCATAGAGTTTGAGACAGAGAGAGATTTCACGTGATTTGGCTCGTGCAAGAAGCATGCGCATGAAGATGAAAAAAATGGAGATTGTGGAAGAATATTTTGAAATTGAGTTGGTTATGAGTTATGTGACGTGGAAGAAGAGGACAAAGAGAAGGGGTGATCAAAACCGCATCGCCGTAAAGAGAATTTTCCGGCGACTTGGATAGTGGCAGTGAGTGGGAGATGGAGGTGCGGCTGTATAGGGTCTTTAGGGTTAGGGCTTGTTTTAGACTAGGTTTTTATGTGGGGCAGGGAATTAATTTTGGCCATTGGATTAAGAGAGATGAATGGTTGGGATTTAAAGTGGTATTGGGTCGGGTAGGCAGGTTAGAGGGTCGCCGGTTAACTGATGTTGGGCTCAGCTGTTAAATGGAGTTGGGCTCAAGTTTGTGCATCCGAAATTGGCCTTTAATTCTACAAAATCTGCAAATTCATCGGATAAGAACCTTAATTTTCCTTTCTAAAATAATATATCATAAAATAGAAAAACCTAATTAAAATAAACTATACTATAGCATGAGAATATTTTTGGTATTTTGAAAAAATTAGAATAATATCACTATAAAAAGACTATTGATCTTAACTTAAATAGAAATATATAATAAGATAAAAATAAAACTATTTTTGTTTTTTTTTTCCAATTTATGTTTTATAATTAAAAAGAAAATTAGACTAACATCCTCTTAAAGTAACTTAAGTAAATATTTTAAAACACTAAGAATACTAAGAATAATTTTTAAAATTATGCGAGTCAAATATTACGTGCTTACAGGACTGATAGAAAGTATTCCAAATATCCGACTCTCGAGCCATAACAACTCAAGTCAAATACTTAATAAATGGCCTCATCTTCTCTACCTCGGTGGGATCAAGAAAGTAGCATGACGGGACAACTCTGTGAATCTCGCCTCATACTCCGTTACAGACATGCGATCCTGCTGAAGATGCTCAAACTGAACGCTCAACTCATCCCTCCTAGTGAGCGAGATATACCTCTCACGAAACAAATGCGAGAACTGAGTCCAAGAAAGAGGAGGTGAACCTACTGGTGTGCCCAACTTGTACGTTTGCCCCCATCTCCTGGCAGCTCCTCTCAGCTAAAATGTCATGAAGTGCACCGTATTGGATTCTACCAAATCCAAACGGCGAAGAATATGATAGCATCCTAGAAAATCATTTACATCCTTTAAATGGGTTGCTCGCCGCAAAACATGACAGGCATAACTACTGGTCTAGCTGCTATAATAGGCTGCTCGTCACTAGTTGGCAATACTCCCGGGATCTGAAACATTATTGCTGCCGGCTCCGAGGTATGAACGGCAAGGGTCTAAGCTCCTTCTCCAGCCTGAGATGTGACTAGGGCCACTAGAACTACTCCGGCGTGAGTCAAGGCATTAATGAAAATGATCGTCTTGGCCATGGCCTCCTGAAATACCGGTACATCAACAAAACCCTTTGGGTAATAAGCTGGTTGTAACGACCCGACTGGTTGTTTTGAGCTTTAGCGTTCCATTCAGTGGTTTGAAACTTTGAGTAGCTTCGTATTATGTATTACGACTTGCGTTTATGGTTGGTTTCGTTTTTCGAGCAGTTCGAGATTGATTTGAAAGAATGATTCTCGTTTTAGAATCTTTAAGTTGGAAGAGTTGATCAAGGTTTGGCTTTTGGGTAAACGGACTTGGACTCGGGATTTCATTGTTCCGATAGGTTCGTATGATGATTTTGGACTTGTACGTATGTTATGATTTGGTTTCAGATGTTCCTAGAAGAATTCGACACTATTTATCGAAAGTTGGTAATTTGAAGAACTTAAGAGTTCATAAGTTTAACCAAGAGATGACTTTGATGTTATTGGAGTTCAATTGGTGATCTGATAGTTCGGATTAGTGTATATAGTTGAATTAAACTTGTGTGCAAAGTTTGAAAGTAATCTGAAGTGTTTAAGTGTGATTCAGACACTCTTTTGAAAGAATGAAGATTTAACAACTTAAGAGAAATTCTATTCGGTTTAAGCCTCGATTCTTTGTTGTGATGTTCCCGTGGGATAAAGATAAAGACGACTGCGCCAACTTGATATTTTGGTATTATCGCCACAAAGAAGAGCTTTCGGATTTTCCAGAGAAGATGGAATCAGAACTTAATAAATTTAAAACTTTCTATTCCAAATCCGTTGCAACTAGTATTTGGGTGTTTTTGCTTGAGTTGTTTCCACCTTTCTAGTCATTCTCGATACAATTTTTAAATATTGGATTTTCCGTTATTTAAATCGTTTGTCTCCGTCAATTGTAGTTATTTATCATTCAATGAATGACTGATAAAGGATCCATTGATATTAATATAATCAAATTAAAATGCTTGGTACTTTGTAGTTGTACATAAGCAAAGTATTGAATCCTTTGTTCCATAGCCCCGGGGCTATTTATAACTAGCCAATTAAGAAGTCTCAGATGTACTAGCACTGTATCAAAGATGCAGTCATCGATTCTCCCGAGAGGTCACAATTGCCTTGAAGTTTTGAGGCTTTGGATAAGTTTATATGATGTATTTGTACTTGTTGGTATGATTGGAATGGGTCCCGAAGGTCTCGGGTGCATTTGAAACATTGGTTGAGAAACTAGTTAAGTTAAGGATTTGAAGTTTGACCATGGTCAATTTCGGATCAAGATGACCTCTTTGTGCACAAGTAGGTTCGTAGCGTGTTATAAGATTGAAATGCATATATGATTTGTGTCCGGGAGGTTCCGAATGAGATTTGGGTGCTAAAACGAAGATTTTCCTATTGCTGGTTTTTTCTAATGTAAATAATTACGAAAATACCATCGAAATTTTAAGATTTTTTTTTAAAACTTTAAAACATCATATCTCCCTCATTTTAGGCCAAAAAATTGGGTGATTCAAGAGGCTATCTTGGGTGTAATTTAGCAAGGATAGGAATTTATTTACTTTTTCTCCCTCATTTCGGAATTTAGTTACTTGTTCTCCCTCATTTCGGAATTTAGTTTCGGTTTTGGGCCATATTGGAGAGGATTTTGACTACTTGGATTAGGGTAACTATATTTTTACTCGGATTTGTTATTATTTCATGATTCTAACCTCGATTTTTAGTATTTGATTAATAATTTGAATTAGAAAAATTGAGGATTTTAGTAAAAACTTTCTAAAACATAAGTTGATGGTTTGAAGGCTGATTTGAGGTCGGAATAAAATGATTTTGGTATTATTAGATTCATATCAAAATGGGTGTTCGGAATTTGTGAGTTTTGTCGGGTTCCAAGGTAGGGGTCCGGGGTTGACTTTTTTATTTTCATTAAAGATCGAAGCTTTATTATCCGAAATTATTTCCTATGGCTTTTATTTATGATATTAAGTTAATTTGGCTAGATTCAAGCCGTCCGGAGGTTTTTTCACACGAGAAGAGCTTCTTAGAGTATTGATTTAACTTCTTTGAGGTAAGTATCTTGCCTAACTTTGTGTGGGAGATTAGGATCGGGTTTGATTGTACTATTTGAAATATGTGGAAGACATGTACATGATGTGACAGTGTGTACACGGGCTTATATCTGAATATTGACCGGTTTAGACTCTTAGGTTACTTCTAAGCATTTAATTAAAGTTGTTATTAACTGTTCTATCTTTCATTGTAAGATTATTCTTACATGCTTCACTTGAAGTTGTTATTACATGTTCTAGTTTCGATTGTCGAGGTTACTCTTATATGCATCGATTAGTAGTTGTTTTTACATGCTATTCTTTTCATTGTTGAGTTATTCTCATGCATTTAGTCGTAGTTTTTATTTCATGCTACCTCTCTTATTGTTGAGCGTATGTTATGCATATGAATTTGAAGTTGCCATTTCACGGAAATACCTTCATTGTTGAGTTATAGAAGTTGTAGTTGTTGAGAACTATTGACACGTTTGTGGTTGAAATTGTTGGTTATTGGAATACCTTTCTTTGTTGAGTTATTCCTCGTTCATTTTATTGTTATTGAGGTTCTTGTACATGTTGTGGTTGAGCCATGGGCTATGTGTTGTGGTAACATTGGTATTGTTGACGTTTTGGCAAGTTGTGGCATATGGGCACTTGTAATGCGGGTTGTGATTGTGTTGTGATATTGATAAGCATGGGTGGTATAAGGTTAGGGGTTGATACACATCGGTGAGATAAGGTGGGATTGATACGCGTGTTGCTAGTAGGAAACTACTTGAAGCCATGGGATGAGATAAGATAGGCTAAAACGCGTATAATTATTTGGGAAAAAATGATTTTCAAAACTAAATGTAAGGCTCACGCAATGATATAAGGAAAGATTGTGATTATGACTTGTGAAATGCGATTTCGAGGCGATACCTTGGTTGTGATTCTTGTTTTACATTCTATGTTGGCACAACTCGTTGATTTGAATTGCTATTGTTCTTCCTTCGATCATTCATCCGCATTTTGGTTGTGTTAGTTGTTCGTTGTTATCTTGGTGTTGGAATGATTGTGACTTCTTGTGTAAGTATGCATTCTACGTGATTTGTTGTATTGCTTTAACATGCCAATCTGTGCCTCCATTATAACTTGGTAAATTGATTGTCAATGTGAATTTAATTGCACAGAGTCATTATATTATATTTTGTTAGAGTTGTTGGTAGCATAACGATTTAAATAGTAGAATTATTGACATGCTTTATTCTATATGTCTCTTAAGATATAACTCGCTATCTCACTCGGTGCCTTATTATTTGAAATGTTATTGCCCTATTACTATAATTCGGTTCTCAAATTATACTCAACACCCTGTTGATTGGTTACCTTATCTAAAAATTGTTATCACATTTCTCTTTTAACAAATTCTATGTTTAATTCGTTAAGTTAACTGATATTTTGCTTTGTTTAAATATGACATTTCACTTAATTTTGTTGATTTCTACACTAAACCCATATGATACTCTATTTTGTATAAATTGTATTTTATATTACGTTAATTGATTTCTAAAATAAACTCATTATTTCATTTGACGCCTTACTTTATTCAAGATTGTGATTATGCTTTATGGTGTTTAGATATAACTCTCGATCATTTTAATTGATATTTGTTACGGTTGCAATGTACATGGTAGCATGTGGGCCTTGCCGTGTGAAGGTAATTGTTATTGTGGGCACGAGGTGCTATATGTGTAAGATTTGGAAATTGTGGTCCATGATTTGTGATTTACGAGGTGTGGTTCCTCGGGGTAATTCTTGTTTTACACCTATGCATTGGGAAGGATTTGATTATTTGAGCTATCTTTGGTTCCTCCTTACTTGTGTTCATTCATATCTCATCGGTGTTCTGATTATGTTGCTTCACTATTATTCGTTTACTACTTGCTGCCATTTGTGTTTCTATTATTTAGTTGTTGGTTGTAAATCAATAATCTTTCCGTCGTTAGCCTTATATTGATGTTCTTTCCACTGTTAGGTTCATGCATATCTTGTACAGGTTTCTATGTCTAGTAGGTATCTTGATCTGCCCTCATCACTACTCTACCCAAGTTAGGCTTAATACTTATTAGGTACCGTTGTGGTGTACTCATGCTGTGCTTCTGCACATTTTTGTGCAGATCTAGATATTTCTGACCGTGATATTAAGAGTTGCATCTGCGCGGTGGATGCTTCAAGGTAGAATTGCTTGACGCTCGCAGGCCTCAGAGTCACCATCTTAATTCCTTATGCTACTTTTAAATTGTAAATCGAAACAGTATAGTATTTAGAAATTCTAGTATTTCAGTAGAGCTTATGACTCCGTACTACCGGTTTTGAAAAATGTATAACTTTGGTTGTTGCTGTCATGTATGTCATTTACTGGTTTATGAGTTAATGATTAAATAGTTCAATCCAGATATTAACTCAGCATGTGTTAGGCTTACCTAGTCTTAGAAATTAGGTTCCATCACGACATCCTAAGGTGGGAATTTGGGATCGTAACAAGTTGGTATGAGAGCTCTAGGTTCATAGGTGCTACGAGTCATACGCAGGTTTGGTAGAGTTTTGCGAATCGATACAGAGACGTCTTTACTTATCTTCGAGAGGCTACAAAACTATTATTAAATTTTAGTCCATTCATTCCTTATCGTGCAATACTGGTTCAGCTTGAAGCATACATCTTATATTCCTTTACATCCACTTGTATTTGATAATGCACACTCGATATCAACTATGCTCCGACGGTTTGGAATGTTGTAGATGGGCTACGAGGGGGCCATGGATGCTCAATCATTGTCTCGAGGTGTTGTCCAGACTGAGGATGTGGACATGTTAGTAGATCTTCAGTTGTTCAAGTGTGGGATGCAATAGGTTCTTGTATCTGATTGATGTTGTACGAGCTTATGAAGGCTGGTATTGTGGATCATCGGATGTTGTGTCCTATGGTTTCGCGTCAAGTGGGAGAGTTTACTATCGATAATCAGATTGCATGAGCAAGTGTTATATCAGCTTTGGGTCTGAGGTATATATGCGGTATATCTGTATTACTGCTAAATCTACATTTCAATATCAGAGAGGTTAGAGAAGCATCTTCAGATTCATAGAAGGTCTCTTCAGAGTGAGTATCTCGGTTGCAGCATTGTTGGATGCTTCAGAGGAAATACAACGGTTTATGGGTCTTCGGATGATGTGGTTTGTGCTAGGATCTCCTGCAATGAGCTTTGATTTGGAATCATTGTGTACCAACGAGGAGAAGTGTTAACTTGAAAATAAGTCGAGGAATATTCGAAGAAGTGGGTCAGCTTGGTGGTGTTGGGTCAGCATGGTAATAAAGGTAATCAGTTCTTTTGGTTTAGTAATGCCTCACCAGAATTTTTTGTGGCAGTACTATTGGGTTTGAAGGCTTGTGTGACTTGGTTGGATTGGGGAAGTTCAGTTCTGATGGCTTGGGGGTGGCGGACGGGTCTCGAAGAGTTCTTGATAGTGCCGACCATGACTTGAACTAGATGTCTGCTACTGGCATAAGGAACATGTTGCGTGTTACAATTTTTGCTTGGATCGGGTCACAAGTTTTAGACAACATGGACGATTTCAGATGTTTAGAAGAATGCTAGCATCATTTGGTACCACCTAAGAAGGGTGCGCACTCTAGAAGGCGCGCTGTGCTTTGACTTGCGGATGCCTGACTAGTATTACGGTAATCGCCTGATTGATCGACTACTGATGTTCAGATTTTGCAATATGGAACGAAGGAATTATAGAAGTATTTATCATGGGATAATCGTGTATGAGGAAGGTGTCAGTCGTTTGAGTAGTGCATTTGGGATCAGATATGGAGATTCTAGAATTCTAAGGATCAGAAGACTAAGAAGTTTCTCAGAGGCAGCTTATTCCATGGTTGCGGATGGTAAAAGTATGCTAAGAGGTTGATGACTGATGATATGTGCTATAGATATGCTATTGTGGGCTTTTCGGAGGCTATTCACCTATTTCAGAAGGATCGGAATTGATTAGAAGGACGCTGGTAGGCCTAATGAGAATGTATATTCTACACCCGGTCAGACTTGTTTGCTCAACACAGTTATTGTAGCGGCTGGTGTCATCGGTTAGAGTTGACCTTTATTCATGTTTTGATGTGTTCTATGTGTTGCTCTTCTATGCCATGACGGGTTATGAGACTGTTGATTATTTACATGCAGTTATGTTTGGACTTTGTAGCGAAACTCGAGCGAGATTGCTCTTAGGGTGTTGAATGGTTAATTATGCCTTGGTTATGGTCTTCCTGTTTTTGGTATATACTGATATTTGTATCTCCATGGTTATGATCACACGCTATGTATGTTTGTTGTTGATATTCTTATGGTTGTTGATGGTGAGTATCATGGCTCGACATATTCCAGGTGGACTATTGCGGATTGGGTTATGCATCGCAGCGGCGATATGTTAAGATATGATCCTTTGTGCTTATTTCATGTGTTATGTTCCCCTTGTGTGGTTTATTGATAGCATTGCGCTTTGTGGTGGTATATGTTGAGTTGGCGGGACGGTTCCTTCATTCCATTATATTTCCATCATTGGTATATCTGAGTTATTATTCGTTGGTGCACGGATTGCATGGTATGTGGATCTAAGTAGGATTTGTGTGACAGGTCGGTCGAGTAACTTGTACTGGATGAGATGAGGTTATTGGGCTTGAAATGAGTGCCATCGGATTTGATTAAGGTATGTTTGGAAGAATAGTGTCGCTAGTCGGCTTAAATTTTGGCTATGGTTCTTGTTGGGCAAAAGAGCTCCACGACTTGTTGATCTGATGGTTGGTTATGAGTTTCTGTATGTTTCTTTCATCATTGGTAGTTGCTAAGGTTCAAAACAAGGTTTTAGTTGATATGAGGTTTGTTATTGGTGTCGGGTTGGTTATCGAGCAGCTATTGCGGTCAAAAGTTATTGCTATGGGTATTTGAGTTATGTGGTATATCATTGATTATGTCTTGAGATATGGTTATGGATTAATACAACTTGTTCAGAGTTACGGTGCATATATGCAAGAATTGGGTCATATAGTGAGTTCCAGATATTAGGGATTTGGGTTTTAAGGTTTATGGACAAAGGTTGAAGTAAGGATCCTCTGTTAGGTGGTGTTGTCGGGCGTATATGGATCGGAGTGATGTGGTATCACCCATGTTTATGTGTATGGTGAGGTTATATGACAATTTGATGGCTTTAGAACGACTCTTGGCACGTTCGAGGACGAACATATGTTTAAGTGGGAGAGAATGTAACAACCTGACCGGTCATTTTGAGCTTTAGCATTCCATTCGGTAGTTTGAGAATTTGAGTAGCTTCATATTATGTATTATGACTTGAGTGTATGGTTGGTTTGGGTTTTCGAGCGATTCGGGATTGATTTGGAAGAATGATTCTCATTTTAGAAGCTTTAAGTTAGAAGAGTTGACCAAGGTTTGATTATTGGGTAAACGGACACAGAATCGGGTTTGATTATTCTGATAGGTTCGTATGATGATTTTGGACTTGTACATATGTTCGGATTTGGTTTCAGAGGTTCATACAAGAATTCGACACTATTTGTTGAAAGTTGGCAATTTGAATAACTTAAGAGTTTATAGTTTGACCAAAAGTTGACTTTGATGTTATTGGACTTCAGTTGGTGATCCGATAATTTTGATAGGTCTATATAGTTGAATGGAACTTGTGTGCAAAGTTTGAAAGTAATCTGAAGTATTTAAGTGTGACTCGGACACTCTTTTGAAAGAATGAAGATTTAACAACTTAAGAGAAATTCTATTCCGTTTGAGCCTTGATTCTTTGTTGTGATGTTCCCGTGTTTGATCTCTAAGTCCGTACATAGCAATCCTGTGTGGGTCATCACTTGTAGGAATGACATAATGTTAATCCATGTTCCACACGGCCAAGGAAGCATCGATTTTTAATCTCATTATGACTTGGTCGTTCGGAAGAGCAATTAATTCGATCAGAATAGTGGAATGGAAGGCAGTAAAAGAATTAAATGCTCCTTTCTTTTCCAATCGCCCCGCGAAGACAGACGTTTGGAAAGGTGTTTTGAGGCTTTGGATAAGTTTGTATGATGTTTTTGTACTTGTTGATATGATCGTTGGATGGGGTCCCGAGGGTCTCGGGTGTATTTTGGAACATTGGTTGAGAAACTAGTTAAGGATTTGAAGTTTGATCATAGTCAATTTTGGATCCAGATGACCTCTTTTCAGTGCTTTGAGTGCACGAGCAAGTTCGTAGAATGTTTTATGATTGAAATGTATATATGATTTGTGTCTGAGAGGTTTCAAATGAGTTTTGGGTGCTAAAACGAAGATTTTCCTATTGGTGGTTTTTTTTCTGGTGTAAATAATTACGAAAATGCCATTGAAGCTTTCAGAGTTTTTTTAAAACTTCAAAATATTATATCTCCCTCATTTAAGGCCAAATTGGGTGACTCAAGAGGTTATCTTGGGTTTAATCTCGTAAGGATCATGTTAGGCTTATCAAACGTATGTTTCGGGATCATCTAGGACCTAAATCGAGTTGGGACAACTGCTGCATTTTTTTTTCTTGTTTCGGAATTTAGTTACTTTTTCTCACAAGGTCTTGGAGCTCGATTTTGAGCGATTCTGGAGTGGTTTGACTAATTGGATTAAGTTAAGTATTTGTGACTTGGATTTGTTTTTATTTCATGAATCCTACCTCAACTTTAGTATTTGCTTAATAATTTGAGTTGGAGAAATTGGGGATTTTAGTAAAAACTTTCTAAAGCATAAGTTGATGGTTTGAAGGTCGATTTAAGGTCGGAATTGAATGATTTTGGTATGATTGGACTTGTATCAGAATGAGTGTTTGGAATTTATGAGTTATGTCGGGTTCCGTGGTACGGGTTCAGAGTTGACTTTTTGGTTTTCATTAAAGATCGAAGCTTTATTATCCTAAATTGTTTCCTATGGCTTTTATACGATATTAAGTTATTTTGGCTAGATTCAAGCCGTCCGGAGGTTGTTTCACACAAGAAGGGCTTCTTAGAGTATTGATTTAGCTTCTTTGAGGTAAGTATCTTGCCTAACTTTGTGTGGGGGAAATACTCCTTAGGATTGGGTTTCATTGTACTATTTGAATTATGTGAAAGACATGTATATGATGTGACAGTGTGTACATGGGCTTATATATGAATATTGACCGGTTTAGACTCTTAGGTTACTTATAAGTATTTAATTGAAGTTGTTATTAATTGTTCTATCTTTCGTTGTCAAGTTTATTCTGACATGCTTTACTTGAAGTTGGTATTACATGTTCTAGTTTCCATTGTCGAGGTTACTCTTATACGCATTGATTAGTAGTTGTTGTTACATGCTATTCTTTCCATTATTGAGTTATTCTCATCCATTTAGTCGTAGTTGCTATTTCATGCTACCTCTCTTATTGTTAAGGCATATGTTATGCATATAAATTTGAAGTTATCACTTCATGAATATACCTTCATTGTTGAGTTATGGAAGTTGTAGTTGTCGAGAGCTATTGACATGTTTGTGGTTGAAATTGAGGGTTATTGGAATACCTTTCCTTGTTGAGGTATTCCTCGTTCATTTTGTTGTTATTGATATTCTTGTATATCTTGTGGTTGAGCAGTGGGCTATGTGTTATGGTAACATTAGTGTTGTTGACCTTTTGGCAAGTTGTGGCATATGGGCACTTGTGGTGCGAGTTTTGATTGTGTTGTGATATTAATACGCATGCGTTGGTATAAGGTTAAGGGTTGATACGCATGGCAGTGAGATAAGGTGGGCTTGATACGCGTGTTGCTAGTAAGGGAACCTTGAAGCCACGCCATGAGATAAGGTGGGCTAAAACGCGTGTAGCTAGTTCGGGAAAAATAATTTTCAAAACTAAATGTAAGGCTCACGCGGTTTTTTAAGGAAAGATTGTGATTATGACTTATGAAATGATGATTACAAGACGGTACCTCGGTGGTGATTCTTGTTGTACATTATATGTTGGGACAACTTGTTGATTTGAACGACTATTGTTCTTCCTTCAATCATTCATCCGTATTTTGATTGTGTTGGTTTTTCGTTGTTATCTTGGTGTTGGAACAATTGTGGCTTCTTATGTGAGTCATGCATTCTACGTGATTTGTTGTATTTATTTAACATGCCAATCTGTGCCACCGTTATAACTTGGTAAATTGATTGTCAATGTGAATTTAATTGCGTGGAGTCATTATATCATATCTTGTTGAGTTGTTCGTAGCATAATGATTTAAATAATAGAATTATTGACATGCTTTAAACTATGTGTCTCTATAGATAAGAACTCGCTATTTCACTCGGTGCTTTATTATTTTAAATAGTTATCGCCCTTTAACTATAATTCGGGTCTCAAATTTTACTCAACACCCTATTGATACCTTACTTAAAAATTGTTATCACGTTTCTCTTTTAACAAATTCTATATGTAATACGTTAATTTGACTAATGTTTTGCTTTGTTTACATATGTCATTTCACTCAATTTTATTGATTTATAAACTAAACCCATATGATACTCTGTTTTGTATAAATTGTATTTTATTTTACTTTAATTGATTTCTAAAATAAATTCATTATTTCATTTGACGCCTTACTTTATTCAAGATTGTTATCATGCTCTATGGTGTTTAAATATAACTCTCGATCATTTTAATGGATATTTGTTACGGTTGCAATTTACATGGTAGCATGTGGGCCTTGCCGTGTGAAGGTAATTGTTATTGTGGGCATGAGGTATTATACGTGTAAGATTTGGAAATTGTGGTCCATGATTTGTGATTTACGAGGTGTGGTACCTCGGGGTAATTCTTGTTTTAGGCCTATGCGCTGGGAAGGATTTGATTATTTGAGCTGTCATTGGTTCCTCCTTATTTGAGTTTATTCATATCTCATCGGTGTTCTGATTGTGTTGCTTCTCTATTATTCATTTACTACTTGCTGTCATTTGCTTTTCTATTATTTAGTTGTTGGTTGTAAATCAATAATCTTTCCGCCGTTAGCCTTACATTGATGTTCTTTCCATTGTTAGGTTCATGCATATCTTTTACATGTTTCTATGTCTAGAAAGTGTCTTGACCTTCCCTCGTCACTACTCTACCGAGGTTTGGCTTAATACTTACTGGGTACCGCTGTGGTGTACTCATGGTATGCTTATGCACATTTTTGTGCAGATCCAGGTATTTCTGATCGTGATATTGAGGGTTGTGTCTACGTGGCGGAGACTTCAAAGTATACCTGCTTGACGCTTGCGGGCCTCAGAGTCACCATCTTACTTCCTTATGCTACTGTTAAATTGTAAATCGAAACAGGATAGTATTTAGAAATTCTAGTATTTCAGTAGAGCTTATTACTCTGTACTACCGATTTTGGGAAATGTATAACTATTGGTAGTTGTAGTTATGTATCTCATTTACTGGTTTATGATTTAATGATTAAATAGTTCAATTCTGTTATTAACTCAGCATGTGTTAGGCTTACCTAGTCTTAGAGACTAGGTGCCATCATGACATTCTAAAGTAAGAATTTGGGGCTGTGACACTGTGTTGGAGCCTCAACCTAATCATCAATAATCTTATCCTCCACCTGATCCTTAGGTGGATCTGCTAAAACTGCCCTGGTGCAGCCAGAGGCTCCAGCGGGCGCTCCACCTTTAGAAACGACTCTTCAACCTCTAAGAGGAGCTTTAGCCCTGGCCCACCCGGCTATAGCCAGTGGTACTACCTCTCCACCACCTACTTCTGCTGCTGAAGCGCACGTTCTCACCATCTGTGACAGGGTGGAAGAGACGTAGGCTTAGACAATAATCAACTCACGATAAGGAATCAAGAAAAGGAAAGTTTCTAAAGCCTCATAGCCTCTAGCAGATAGATATTGATATCTCTGTATTGTTTGCAAGACTCTGCTAGGCTTGCTCATGACTTATGTGGCCCTTAGAATCTAGAGCTCTGATATCAAACTGTCATGATCCAAAAACCCACCAAAGATGTGATTGAGCCTAACCCGCTTGCTAGGAAAGCCAACACACAACAACAATTATAAAAGCGGATTATTAAGTTATTAACCGAGTCATGATATAAATAATAAAGTGGAGTAAGTCTCTAATCAACATCATAAATACCTAAGCTTAAGATAGGGTCTAAACACAACCATAACTGTCTCATAAAATACCAATATTCGGTGTCACATTATCACGAGCATCTATCAAGAGTAAATCATCTCAACTAAACAATAATATTGTCACGACCCGAAACCCCACCCTCGGGATCATGACGGTGCCTAACATTTCACTTGCTAGGTAAGCCAACATTATTTAATTAATTTTAACAATTCAAAATAAAATATTAATAAAAATAAACTGAAATAGTCTGAAACATATAATAAAATACATATGATTATATCTAAACATCTCCCAGAATCCGGAGTCACAAGTGCATGAGCATCTAGAATACGACATATATGGTCTGAAGCAAAGTACACTGTTTGAAAAATAGTGGAATAGATAAGAATGGGACTTTAGGTCAACGGATGCCGTGCAACTATACCTCAAGTCTCCGAATGATGCTGGATCCAAGCAGAACACCACTAGACGCTGCTGGACCAACACCAGTATCTGCACAAGAAGTGCAGAAGTATAGTATGAGTACAACCGACCCAATATACTCCGTAAATGTCGAGTCTAACCTAGACGAAGTGGTGATGAGGCTATGACAAGACACCTACATAAAAATCCTGTACACACACACACACACACACACACACACACACATATATATATATATAGAGAGAGAAAACAACAAAAAAAACAAGTGAAACAATAAAATATTAATTGGGAGGGGACATGCGAAAGAGGAAATGTCATAAGAACAGCAAGTACGAAAACACCATATAACATCTTCCGAAATAAGCAACAATATAACCAAGTAAATCACCAATCGGGGAATCAAGTAACGCAAAAAATAAAGTTGGCACGGCATCACCCTTCGTGCTTTTACTCTCGTGCTCACCATGTAATATCATAATGAAATGGCACGGCATCACCCTTCATGCTTTTACTCTCTGGCATGTCATTGCCCTTCGTGCTTTAATAATCCTCACAACCTCTCAATATATGATAATGAATAAAAATAAGGCACGACAACACCCTTCGTGCTTTTCGCTCTTCCTCACCAAGCAACAATACAAATATAAATTAACAATGAAAGGCAGAAAGCAATATGTGCTCTGCATCTCTTGCTCGGTCTCCCAGGTAGCCTTTTTGACCTGCTGATCTCTCCAATGCACCTTCACTGACGCTATATTCTTTTACCTCAACTTTCGAACCTGCCGGTCCAAAATGTCCACCGGCTCCACACCATAAGTCAAATCCCCGTCTAGCTGCACTGTGTTGAATTCCAAAATATGTGACAGATACCAAAAACTTTCAGAGCATCGAAACATGAAATACTGGGTGAACACTCGATAGACTAGTTGGCAAGGCAAGTCTGTAGGCCACCTCTCCAACTCTCTCAAGCACCTTGAAAGGACCAATATACCTATGGCTCAACTTGCTCTTCAAGGGCTAGACTCTGAGTAGAACCTTCTCACCTACCATACATGCAACATCACGAACCTTCTTGTCCGTATAACTCTTCTACTTGGACTGCGCTGTACGAAGCCGCTCCTGAATCACCTTCAACTTCTCCAAGGTATCATGGGCCAAATCAGTGTCCAACAACCTAACCTCCCCAGGTTCAAACCAACCAATCGGAGAACGACAACTCCTCCCATACAAGGCCTCATAGGAGACATCTGGATACTCGACTGGAAGCTGTTGTTATAGGCAACTCTGCTAACTGAATAAATTGATCCCATGAACCTCCAAAATTAATGGCACAGGCATGTAACATGTCCTCCAATATCTGAATAGTGCGCTCGAACTGTCCATCCGTCTCGGAATGAAATGTTGTATTCAGCTCGACTTGTGTGCCCAACTCTCGCTTCACCGCTCTCCAAAACTGCAATGTGAACTGAGTGCCTCGATCCAATATAACAGACACGGGCACACCATGAAGGATAACAATCTCATGAATGTAAATCTGAGCCAGCTGCTCTGAAGAGTAGGTAGTCACAACTAGGATGAAATGTGCAGACTTGGTTAGTCTGTCCACAATAACCCATACTGCATCAAATTTCCTCAAGGTTCGTGGAAGTCCAACCACCAAGTCCATCGTGATACACTCCTACTTCCACTCTGAAATGTCAAGCCTCTGAAGCAAACCACCAGGTCTTTGATATTTGTACTTCACTTGCTGACAATTCAAACATACTCAACAACATCTTTCTTCATCCTCCGCCACTAATAGTGTGGCCTCAATCATGATACATCTCTACGGCACCCGAATGAATGGAATATCCCAAACTATGGGCCTCCTCAAGAATCAACTCACGCAACCGACCCACATTTGGAACAAAACTCTGACCCTACATCATCAATACCCATCGTATCTAATAGTAACCTCTTTAGCATCACCGTGTGGCATCGTGTCCTTCAGTACAAGCAAGTGGGGATCATCATACTAACGCGCCTTAATGCGCTTAACAATGAAGACCGTGAAACCACGCAAGCAAGAACCCTACTAGGATCCAAAATATCCAACCTCACAAATTGATTGGCCAAAGCCTGAACATCCAATGTTAATGGTTGCTCCCTAACTGGAATATAAGAAAGACTCCCCATGCTCTCAGCCTTCCTACTCAAGGCATTGGCCACCACATTGGCCTTTTCTGGATGATAAAAAATGGTAATACCATAGTCCTTTAGTAGCTCTAACCATCTCCGTTGCCTCAAGTTCAGATCTTTTTGCTTGAACATGTGTTGTAGACTCTTGTGATCTGTGAACACCTCACAAGACACGCCGTAGAGATAGTGCCTCCAAATCTTCAATGAGTGAATAATGGCCGCCAACTCCAATGTACAGGGTAGTCTCTTCTCATAGGGCTTCAACATACGTGAAGCAAAAGCAATAACCTTACCATCCTACATCAACACACATCTAATGCCAATCCACAAAGAATCATAATAGACTTATAAGAACCCGTTTCCAAAGGCAAAACTAGAACTGAAGTTGTAGTCAAGGCAGTCTTGAGCTTTTGAAAGCTCCCCTCACACTCCTCAGGCCACCTGAATGGAGCACTCTTTTGGGTCAATCTAGTCAAAGGTGTAGCAACGGATGAGAAATCCTCCACAAAACATCAATAATACATGGCTAAACCAAGGAAACTCCGGATCTCAGTAGCAGAAAATGGTCTGTGCCAACTCTGAACTGCCTCAATCTTTTTCGGATCCACCTTAACCCCCTCACTGGACACTACGTGCCCCAAAAATGCCACTGAATCAAGCCAAAACTCACACTTGGAGAATTTAGCACACAGCTTCTTCTCCCTTCCATATGATATGCTACTGCTCCCACTCCGGTTAAACCATTTTCCTAAGCAAACTACTCGATCTCTGCTGCTCGTACTTGACCTACTAGCAATCCAACCATAGTGAGACATATCCTACCATGTCCTTTATCATCATCCGCCACCAGTCATGCCTCCCCAAATCAGGATCCATCTCCGTAGCACCCGAACAAAGAGATTGCCATCAACTCTAAGCCTACTTAAGATCATCTTCCTCAAGCCATCAACACTAGAAACGCCGATTTGACCCTAAAGCCGCCACACCCTCTGATAACCGCTTCTTAGGTACCATTTCATAGCACCGTGCCCCAAAGGCAAACCAATGAAGACCATCATATCAACGAGCCTTAATGCGTTCAAACAAGGACAACGACACCACATCACAAACAAGAGTTCCACCATGTTCGAAAATATCCAATCTCGCTACTCCGTCAACCAAAGACTGAATATCCATAGTCCAATTGCATCTCTTCCGCTGGAATTAAATGCCTAATATCTACACCATGAATAGAATATTCCTCAGCCCGAATCATTCACTGCTATGACACGTAAGTAAGCACCCTACCATTTACACCAGCACATCGCGATAATAATGCATGAACATCAAAATATACTGTGCATAGCCTCAAAACCATAGGCAACACTAAGATTGATCTGAAATGACAGAACACCCCTCCATAAGGCGACAATAATAGTCTTCCCATATACGTAGGGAAAAACATCCCGCACCACATCTATAGCATCTTCACAACTCGTCGGTGCACAACTGATGTCGAATGCTCGACATCACGTATGAATGAGTAGAAAGGAACTGAAGGAATAAGCCTCAACAAAATAAAATTGCACGAGAAGGAATCAAGAAAGGAAAGTTCACCTAACAGTCTTGTAGCCTCTCGAAGATAAGTATAGATGTCTCCGTACAGATCTGCAAGACTCTACCAGACTTGCTCATGACTCTTGAGACCTAAGTGAACCTAGTGCTTTGATACCAAACTGTCACTACCCAAATCCCATAATAGGCAGTGACGGCGCCCAACCATGCTGTTAGGCAGCCAAAGCATGAACCTCTAAATTAATTATCGATAGGTCGACCGCACAAACTATTGATGCATCTCAACATACTGTCAAGGTTGTTCTGCTTGATCCATAATAACATTGTTGAGGCGTTCATCCCAATCCCATAGGAATAGTGAAACTTGATGGGTCACTGGCCTCACTCACGAATATATTTATGGCTGTTGCACCCTTTTTTGCATAGGTCAAAACAAGATTCAACTAGTAGTTCTTCTAATGCTGATAAAAGAGAGTCACCACCTAATATTTAAGGTATATTAGTTAACCTATGTGTGTGAAAGATTATTATACTAATGGTTCACTAACTAGTGAGATTCGGGTAAGGGTTCTAGTTATTCTACGGGGAAGGTGTTAGGCATCCCTTAAAATCTACCTGAGGTAGCTCCTTAAACTTATTCTAGCTTTAAGGAAAGGAATATCTATATTCTAGTTATTTAGTGGCTGAGCTTACTAAGCAAAATTTATATAAAACGTCTAAGTATTGTTTGAGAAAAAGCTCATTGTTTTGGAAAAGGTTGTACATTTCATTTTATGAAAGGGAGATGTTATTCGTTTGTAAATTTAAAACTTTATAGGAAAAATAATTTCTTTTAAAATGGATGTATTTTAAGTTAGGAATGGGGTATAACTTACTTGTTAAAATGACATAGGTTTCAGGTACATTCGTTATTTCCTGCAAATGACTAAGTGTGATTGCATTTCATTCTCCTTTGAAAACAATGCTTTATTTTACATGGCCCGTTTGATGTTTTTCCAAAGGGAGTTGGTTTTCATTTTTGAATCTGCCAAAAGCTTAAAAATCACTGAAAGTTGTTTGCGATGAACATAAGTAAACTATTTTCTTTATTGAAACAATTAGTTAAAAAAATTTATTAATGATTAATCGTTAGTGTAACTAAAGTAAAACTTTTGATTTTACTTTTACCTATAAGTCTCGGTTTGCCTATGTTCCTAAACAATCAAAATATATAAAGTATTCAAATAACAAAGTTAGTTTTCAAGGATACACACACAGAGTGACAAATAACAAACAATTACCATTCAAGATAAAAGAAAAAGGGGTTGGGCTCTTTATTTATTGGGCTGGTAGGCGAACCAAGCCCAGCGGGTTTTAGCTTAACAGCGGCGGACTCCAACAAAGCGAGGAAAGAGAGTAATCTAGATTTGGAGCTTGGGGCTGAGCCCCAAAGGGACTCATCAGGCCCAAATCGAAACATTCATATAAAAAGATTTAAGTCATTAGTGTATATCAATATAGAACGAACAAGATAAAGTTGTAACCCAGTTCCCCTATTTATTGCCTCTTATATGTTCATATGTGGTTATGTGACTTTTGGGGATGGTTGGAGTGGTTTCAGGGATGTTTTGGAGTGAAGTGGGACGCTTAGTCCCAAGGTTGGAAGCTTAAGTTGGAAGAGTCGACCGGAGTTTGACTTTTGTATAGATGACTCAAAAATTATGTTTTGATGATTTCAATAGTTTCGTATGGTGATTTTGGACTTAGGCATATGTCCGGATGTTGATTTGGAGTTCCGTAGGTTGATTTGATATTTTTTTGATGAAAGTTGGAAAGTTGAAGGTTTGGAAGGTTGAGAGGTTTGACCGAGAGTTGACTTTATTAATATCATATTCAGATTTAGATTTCGGGAGTTAGAATAGGTATGTTGTGTCATTTGGGACTAGTGTGCAATATCTGAGATCATTCGGAGTTGATTTGATATGGTTCATCATGAGTTTGAAGTTGGAAGTCCATTAGTTACATTAGGCTTGAATTGGGGTGCGATTTGTGGTTTTGATATTGTTTGATGGGATTTGAGGTTTTGAGTAGGTTCGTATTGTATTTTAGGACTTCTTGGTATGTTTGATTGGGTCCTCGGGGCCTCGGGTATGTTTCGGGTTGAGATCGGATCATTTTTGGACTTTGAAGGATTGCTGAAGCTTGGGAGTTCTGGTGCAATCACACCTGTGAGGGATTAGCCGCGGGTGTGAGGCCGCAGAAGTAGCCTGGTGATCACAGAAGCGGGCTAGGCTTGAGTTGGGGAAGAGCGCAGATGCAAGGTTTTGGCTCTCGCAGATGCGGGAGATAGGGTGCAGAAGCATATTTGAAAGGAGACCTAGGAGCTCGTAGGTGCTGAAGGAGTCCGCAGAAGCGGACTCATAGATGCAAAATGTCCGCAAAAGCAGAAGGTTGGCGCTTAGAGAGAGCCACAGATGCGGCCACTGTTCCACAGAAGCGGGAGCACATATGTGGTTAAGTGACCGCAGGTGCGGAATCACTGGCAGAGCTTATATTCGAAGGGTATGGTTATTTTTCACATTTTGGGAATTTTGGAGCTCGGTCTAAGGCGATATTTGGAGTGCTTTTCATCCTAATTTAATAGGTAAGTAAAGTTTAATCATTTCTAATGATAGATAATGATTACTCATTGATTATTAGACCTAGTTTATGTGAATTTAAAGTGAAATTTGGAAATTTTAGACTATGTTATTGGAGAATGAGATTTGATGATTTGAGGGCCGAGTTGTGGATGGAATTGGATGAAATTAGTATGGTTGGACTCGCAATTGAATGAGTGTTTGGGAATTATGAGTTTTGTCGGGTTCCGGGGTGCGAGCCCGGGGTTGACTTTTTAGGTTGACTTTTCAATTTTGATTAAAGACCTTAGCTTTATTGTGTGATATTGATTCTTATGGCTCTTATTGATGATATTAAGGTTCTTTGGCTAGATTTGAGTCGCTCGGAGGTCGATTCGCTTGGCAAAATCTTTTTGGAGTATTAATTATGCGCATTGAGGTAAGTAACATATCTAAACTTGGATTTTAGGTTTATTATCCCCGGGAATTAAGTTATATGTGATGTGTTGGGGTGACGCACATGCTAGTGACGGGTGTGTGTTCGTGCACGGGGTATTCATGATCTGCGTGGACTTTAGACTATTACCGGACTTGTTTTACTATCACGCCTTGTTATATCTGTGTTTTACCTACTTGTTTGATTATTTGAGTTATGGTTCATGTTAAAAATCATGTATATGATTAATTGGTTAAGACATAATGGGACTATTTCTAATGTTTTGAGTTATCTGTCTTAACTGCAGTTATACACCCAGTCATGATTCTTCATTTGCATATCATATCTTAGTCTCTGAATTGTTACATCATGTTGTTGTTTCATATGTGATACTGTTTAGGCTGAGAGATATGAGATTGTGAGCTCTTGAGACTTGAGAGGTTGATGAATGAGGTGGGCCTTAGAGCTGTGTTGAGAATGTTATTTGGATCGGGTTGCATGCCGCAACAGGCCATATTAGCTTTTGAATAGTGCTTGGGCAGGATCCGCCCCTCCAGAGTCTGACATGCCAGCTATAAGCGAAGGCATACTGATATATACACGTTCTTTGGTGAGGGGAATTGATGTCAGGCACCCATACAATGCTGAGTGATTATGTGTGTGATGAAGTGGGCATTAGAGTCAGGCATTTTGAGTGTGCTGAAAGTGAGAGTTCTTAAGGATATCACTATGAAATCATGAACTTTACATGCATATTTAACATGTAGGCATAGAGATGTATTTTCCTCATGCTAGCTAGTAAATGAAATTGTTCTTATTCGTGTTGGACTGTAAATGTTATACTCGGAAGCATGTCTAAATTCCTATAATGTGAGCTAGCTGAATATAATAATTCCTTTGAGTTATTTGCTGTTATTGTCATCATTATACCCTGTGTTATTATTGATAGTGGTCTCTGAGTGTTTCATCTGAGCTCGTCACTACTTTCAGCCGAATGTTAGGTTTGTTACTTATTGAGTACATGGGGCCGATTGTACTCATACTACATTCTGCACTTCATGTGCAGATCCAGGTACTTCCAGACGTAGTGATAGCTAGGGCTGTGTTGGTACCAATACTTGAGAGACTACGAAGTAGCTGCTATTACGTCTGCAGACCTTGAAGTTCTCTTTCATTTATTTCCTTTGTTATTGTTCTATTATTCAGATAATTGTATTGAGGATTTGGCTTTGTGTTTTGATATTCAGTATTGCTCATGTACTCATTGACACAAGATTATCGGGATGGTTGTAGCAGTATTGTTGGTTTTTCCATCAATTATTTCAGAATATTCCTGCTGTTGAGTTTATTAAATCATGTTTATTCAAATTCGTTATTATTGTGTGACTGTTGGCTTGCCTAGTAAGTACTATTAGGCGCCTCCGCGGCTCCGGTGAGAGTTGAGTCGTGACGTTAATGAAGTTTGGAAATAACCCAAGAATATTAATAACTCATTTTTTAACATGAGGAGTGGTTGATAGATCAAAGAATCACCACTTATGAATGTTAGTGTTATTAGTGAATCTTAGGTGTTTGATAAAATGATCAAGTGACCTGGACCATTGATTCTCGAGTTGGTCGTGACGTGAATGATTTATATTATGTAGATTGTGGATTGTTGACATCATTGGAACGTTTTGGTCAATGTAAAGTGAAGGATAGAGGCAAGTTAATTAGCACTTATTTTTCTTGAGGGATTTTTTCTAGAAATATATTTTGAGTTAATATATAAGATTGTTTATAAATGTGCATCCGTACTTGTGGGACAAACTAGTAAGAATATCACCATGTGTTTCTACGTTATGTTGCACATTAAGTGTCATGTCGTTTTATAAAAATCTTACTTTCAAAAACTTGTTGACAAAATGACATATATCCAGAAACTCCGTCAAGAATTTCTTACCACAAAACAAAATTAATCCTAGCCGTTAAAATTTTTATGAGCACATACCAGGAATCTAAGCTACTATTGACCATCACTTAAGCGATATTCAATGGACAACGGAGCAGAGCCGCTCCCTTGTGTACATCCACTTATGGAAGGTTGACTGTCATCATCTCTCTTTATTGTATTCTTCTGTTCAAACCAAACATGGTTTCAAGTCATGAAACACTTAATGAAATGGTTTAGTACTTCTATACAGTAGCATTTGACGTAGTCTAGTTATACAGACAGCCCGTCCTCATATTTGCACTGATTATAGCAAAAGGACAAACTAAATGAGTATACCTCAAATCCCGATAGGAGCACTAGTTATTTATGGAGTTAACTTGCATAGGGTAAAATATCTTATGCTACGTGGCCGTCCAAAAGAGGGACACGTGGAACTTAAGGCGGGGATAGCTAAAACCGAAGGCGATTGTCCTGTCTGTCACCGAAAAGAATAACGCTCATAAAGATGCAACAAATACCCTCTGTCCGGTAGCATTTAATGGAGAATATTCCACAGCATTTAGCGCGCTGCCCGTTATAGAAAATTTGTCATTTAAGCTCACCGTTACACCTTCTTCAATGGCCCTCATAATTGACATTAAAGAAGGGCATGATCCTAGGACCTTATTCCCTAGGTATAGCTATAAATAGTAAGCTTTGTTATCATTGTAATGAATACGATTTTTTGGCAAACTTACACTATAATCAATAAAAATCTTTATACAATTTTACTTTCTTGTTCCTTGGTTTCATCACTATTGCGTCCGGAAGCCCTGTCCCCGAATCATTGTTTTTCATGATTTTATCTTTATTTCAAGGCTAAGTATTGCGCATTTCTTCAATTATTTCATTATTTTAGGATCAAATGAATTCACTTGTCTAGAAATCACATATAAATTTAACTGTACCGTTTTACGGGTAAATAGTTTTGCGCCCACCGTGGGGCCTAGACAGCCGTGTAATTAAGTTGATCTTTGACTTTTTTACTAACGTGTTCTGATTATTTGTCTTAGCAAAAAATCATAAGAAAGGGCAGATAATGGTATTAACAGCACACACAATCCTGAGGTTCAAGGAGACCAGTCTCATCTTGAGGATTCGTTTAGTGACACCCGCAATGAGCGAAACAATGGCATGCCGGTCCGCGACAGGCAGTACCCACGAGAACCAAAAGTGATCATTCTAGGCCACCTCACACGGCAGGATAAGGTTATGACGGAGTTGAAGAAGCTCTGTCTGGGGCTTCAAATAATGTGAATAAACGAGGTCAGTTCCTCCCGGCGCTCGCGCGAATCTAACAACGCAAAGGGTCGACAACAACACCCTAAGGGGCGAGGTTGGCTCCGATGGGGCTGGGAGGAGTGGATCCGGCCCCAGTAACGAAAACGATCCCTTCAAGAATGAACTCTTACAGTTTTCGAAGAAAGTGAACGCCCGCATGGACTAAATTTCAGGCACACACCGATGCTGAAAGGTCCGGACTCAAAGAAGTATACTCAGTTGCCGTACAAAACAAGCCCGGCACCAGAATTAATTCGGAAGAGGTTTAAAATGCCCGACGTGCCAAAGTATGATGGAACTTCAGACTCTCAGGAGCATATTACCACCTATACAACGGCGGTGAAGGGGAAAGATTTAGCTCCTCACGAGATTGAATCTGTTTTGCTGAAAAAATTTGGAGAGACTCTCACGAGAGGAGCCTTGATGTGGTATTCGCTGTTTCCAGAGTATTCCATAGATTTCTTTGAGGTGCTCGTAGATTATTTTATTAAGGTTCATGCTGGGGCCAAAAAGTGCAGGCCCGAAAGGCCGACATATCCAAAATTACATAAGGAGAATCTGAGTTGGTGCGAGAGTTCGTTACCCTATTCCAAAAGGAGAGAATGTTGCTCCTGGCTGTCCGAATGAATAGGCGGCTGAAGCATTCACCAAGGGTCTGAATCCGAGAAATTCAGACGCTTCCTAGAAACTGAAGGAAATCTTGCTTGAGTTTCAAGCAATGACTTGGGCAGATGTCCACAATCGGTACGAGTCAAAGATAAGGATCGAAGATGATCAGGTTGGCTAGCTTCCCTTCGTCGATAAAAGGATGGGAGAAGAACAGAGAAATATCAAAAGACAATTTCGACACAGACAAACGGTCTTCGAGGGGCCGGTTTTTGCTCTGCGAACGGACCGAAGGCTGCGGCAGAGGCTCCGATCAGCAGACAAGTTCGCCACCGACAGAAGGATTGATCGCGGTTCGAACAATAGATCATTGCAGGACAAAGAAGCGTCAGGTACGCGGGATCCTTCCTACCCCAGGCTGTCAGAATACAATTTCAATGTCCGTGTAGTAGAGTTGGTGTCATCTATGAGAAACATCAAAGAAGCACGGTTCTCGAAACCGATGAGATCCGATCCCAGCCAGAGGGATCCAAAAATGTGGTGTGAATACCATGGGACGAATGGCCACCGGACTGGGGACTGCCGACATCTCTTGGAAGAAGTGGCGACATTGTTAAAGAATGGGCATCTCAGAGAATTCTTAAGTGACGGGGCCAAGAACAACGACGGTCGCAACTGGGATAACGCGAAACCCTCGAAAGCAGGAGAAGATCCTATGCGCCAGACGATCAACATGATCCTCTGGGGGGAATGAAATCAACGAGGTCACCTTCTCGGCAACAAAAAAGATGAAAGTATCGATAACCCATAGCAAGAGACTCTGAGAAGTTACTGAAGACAACATCACTTTCACGGAGGAAGATGCAGACGGATTGTTGCTACCGCACAACGATGCATTGGTAATTTCTTTAAATGTGCTAGACTTTAAAATCAAACGTGTTCTAGTGGATCCAGGAATTTCAGCCAATATCATACAATGGAGAGGATTGGAGCAAGCTAAACTCACCAGAAACATCATTCCGGCCACAAAACTTCTCGTCAGATTCAACCTCGCGAGCGTGACAACCCGAGGAGAAATTTTGTTTCCCACGAATGCAGAAGAGGTGATGAAAATGACTCTTTTTGAAGTGGTAAATGGTTACATGGGATATCATATTAGTCTAGGAAGACCATGGTTGCACGAGATAAGAGCTGTGCCGTCAACGTATCATCAGTTGCTGAAATTTCCAACGCCCGAAGGAATAAAAAAGATAAGGGGCGACCAACCAGCGGTAAGGGAGATAAATGTGATTTCGACCTCCAGTAGCAAAGGGAAGGAACACGCGGCATAGCAACTACAGGTACCGGCGCCCGCTCTAGAATCGAATGAAGTTAGCCCGAAAGTAGAAGCGTCGGAATCTTATCAGGTGCCAATGTATTTCTAGGTACCAGAAGAGTCGGATGCAACAAAATCCACGGCGGAAGAGCTCGAGCGATTTGCATTGTTTGAAGAGTTCTTAGAAAGGAAATTCCACTTAGGGACAGGACTGCACCACGAGCTCAGGTCCGGCTTTATTTAATTTTTTAAATTTAGTGCCGATTGTTTTTCTTAGTCGCATGCAGACATGACAGGTATCCAAACGGAGGTGTCCGTACACAAGCTAAGTTTGGAGCCATACATCCCTCCGGTAAGACAAAAGAAACGCCCTATTACGGAGGCCAGGAATAAATTCGTCAAAGAAGAGGTAACTTGCTTACTCGATATCGGTTCGATCCAAGAGGTAAAGTATCCAAACTGGCTAGCTAATGTAATAGTAGTTCCTAAGAAGAATAATAAATTTCGCATGTGTGTAGATTGTAAAGACTTGAAAAAGGATGCCCAAAAAAACTCGTTCCCACTGCCAAATATCGATCAAATAATTGATGCGATGGCCGGGCACGAGTGAATGAGTTTCCTCGATGCTTATTCCGGGTATAACCAAATTAAGATTAACCTGGAGGATCAGAAAAAGACTTCATTTATAATGAATTTCGGCACATATGCCCTTCAGGTTGAAGAATGTCGGAGCCACTTATCAGTGGCTCGTAAACAAGATGTTTGAAAAACAAATAGGGAAAATTATGGAAGTTTACATAGACGATATGCTTGTTAAGTATTTGAATGCAGGTGATCACCTTAAGCATCTGCAAGAAAGTTTTGAAATCCTAAGGAAGCATAACATGAAGCTTAACCCCGAGAAGTGCGCGTTCGGGGTCAACTCTAGTAAGTTCCTAGGATTTCTTGTATCACAAAGGGGGATTGAGGTAAACCCCGATAAGATCAAGGCCATTGAAGACATCCCGGACCAGCTCAAGCATGAAGGAAGTCCAAAGGCTCACGAGGAGATTGGCCGCTTTGAGCAGATTCATTTCTCGGTCATCAGAGAAAGGCCACCGTTTCTTTACATTGCTCAAAAAGAAAACCAACTTCGAATGGACATCGGAATGCCAGTAGGCTCTAAGAGATTTGAAAAGGTACTTGTCAAGCCCTCCATTACTTTCGAAACCAAAGGAAGGCAAAACACTATTGGTATACCTTGCAGTCTCGGAGGTAGCGTTAAGTGCAGTTTTGGTCTGTGAGGATGAAGGTACGCAATCTCCCATTTATTGCGTTAGTAAAATTTTAACGCGAGTTGGAACTCGCTACTCGCACTTGGAGAAGCTGGCCTTAGCTCTCGTAGTCGCTGCTTGGAAGTTGAGGCCCTGCTTCCAATGTCACCTTATAGCTCTAGTGACCACATTTCCCCTGCGGAACATCTTCCATAACCCGAACTCTCGGGTAAGTTGGCCAAATGGGCTATCAAGATAAGTGAATTCGACATAGAATATAAATCAAGGACTGCAATTAAGTCACAAGTCTTGGCTTACTTTGTGGCCGATTTTAGTCTAGGATTGCTGCCTCTAGAAAACAAAGAGGCAATCATGGTGTCAGAATCGACATCAGGAGTTTGGACCTTATTTACGGACAGAGCCTCCAACGTAAAAGGGTCCAGGATTGGCATAGTATTGACCATGCCTTCGAGAGAAACCATAAGGCAAGCCATCAGAACGGTCCCTTTAACTAACAATAAAGCAGGGTATGAGGCTTTGATTGCAGGACTTGAACTGGCCCGGGGACTAGATTCCGAGGTCATAGAAATCAAGTGCGACTCATAGCTGGTGGTAAATTAGGTCTACCGGGTCATTGAAACCAAAGAAGAGCGCATGCAGCAATATGTGGTGAAGGTCCAGGCTCTACTGGCTCGATTTCGGGAGTGGTCGATTACTCACATCCCGAGGGAAGAAGATGCACTGGCTAACCTCTGCTCATCGACGGAAATGAAGGGATCGAAGTCAAGGACGGTGGTACAACTGATGCACTCGGTCCAAGATGTAGATAGCTATTATGAGGTAAATACCACTAATTTGATCTGGGACTGGATGAATGAGATCATCGATTATCTCGAGCACGGGAAATTGCCTAAAGATTCCAAGGCATCTCGGGCGTTGCGTGTCAAAGCAGCACGGTATAGCTTTAAAGAAGAACAATTGTACAAAAAATCTTTCCAAGGCCTGCTAGCCTGATGTTTGGGAGCATCCGAAGTAAATTGCGTTATGCGGGAGGTCCATGAAGGGATATGCGAAAACCATTCGGGCGTAGATTCCTTAGTGTTAAAACTGGTAAAGGCAGGATATTATTGGCCCCGCATGGAACAAGACGCCAAAGCTTTCGTACAAAAACGCAATAAGTGCCAATGCTACGCGCCGCTAATACATCAACTGGCAGAACCACTACATTCGGTCCTATCTCCATGGTCGTTCATGAAGTGGGGGATGGACATCATCGGACCACTGCCGCCGGCTCCTGGTAAGGTAAGATTTCTTTTGATTTTAACTGATTTTTTTTCTAAGTGAGTGGAAGCAGGTCCTTATCAGAAGATCGGTGAACGCGAAGTGGTGGATTTCTTGTGGGAAAACATAATCTACAGGTTCAAAATACAAAAAGAGATAGCATGCAACAATGGGCCGTAATTTATCGGCGCAAAGATCACAAAGTTCCTTGAAGATTTGAAAAATAAGAGGATCACATCCTCACCCTATCATTCAAGCGTAAATGGTCAAGCAGAGTCAACGAACAAAGTGATTACACAAATCCTCAAGAAAAGGTTGGAAGCGGCTAAAGATAAGTGGCTTGAGGAACTACCCGGAGTTTTATGGGCATACCGAACGACGACCAACTCGAGCACAGGGTCCCTTTTCCCTTGTTTACGGAGCAGAAGCCTTAATTTCGGTGGAAGTAGGGGAGCTTATCTTAAGGTATTTCCAAGCAAGCGTAGAAACAAACAATGAGACGATGTTGGTTAGCTTGGAGTTACGCGATGAGCGCAGGGACGTGGCACAAATAAGGATGGCGGTGCAAAAGCAGAGAATGGAAAGACATTACAATCGAAGGGTCAACCTTTGTTAATTTAAAGTGGGAGATTTGATTTTAAGGAAAGTAACTCAAAACACCGGGGAACTCAACGTAGGAAAGTTAGGCCTAACTTGGAAAGGCCCCTACCAGGTTTCAGCTGTCATCGGGAAAGGTTCGTACGAGTTAGAGAATCGGAATGGAGAAAAGTTGCCAAGCAATTGGAATGTGGCACACCTCAAGAGATATTATTGCTGACAAACATCGTTTGTACTGGAAGTATGCTGCACTCATTTTCCCTTCGTCCAGTTTTTGTCCCAATTGGATTTTTCTGGCAAGACTTTTAATGATGCAGCAACAGAAAGAATACTACGAAGAAAGTTCAATGGTAGCAATAAGACCTTTAATAGCAAGGCACGCAAGCGAAGAACCACTCCGGGGCAGTTAGATGATCTTTGGCTCTATAGAAAATTTCCATCGGGAAAATAAATTTGCTATAAAGCAAAGACTACCTGACCGTTCACAAGTGCAAACCATTAAAGGATTGTTAGATAGTCTTTTGCTCGATAGCATAAAATCCTAAGGGGAAGCAAAGTTTGTTACTGAGCGGAATATTGTCTAGCAATTCAGTAGTGGGATCCTCGAAGGTACAAGATTCCCAGTGTTCCAATTCTCATTCTTCGCATTTGAACACTGGGGGGATGATATGAGAATGCAGCAACAATGACTGCCACATCGACCAGAGCACAAAAACTGGCAACATAATTGTGTCATCAGGACCGGGGACTGAGCGGCCAGCCCCATAGAAACAAGTTGTACAAATTAGCCACAAGAAATGGCAATTTCTCTTTAACATAATGAATGCTTATGTACTTTTTGAAAAAGAAAGGAATAAAGTGAAATCCTTTAATCTTCCATCTTGTTTCTTGTCTGATCGAAGAATTGATTTTATCATTTGAAAGTTAAACAAGTACTTCAAATGCTAGTGCCATAATGAACAGGAGACGTCCTCTTCAAGAGCACCGTAAACATAAGAGGGCCCTCTCTTATGAAAACCCTCATGTTAAAGGGTTGATTTTGGTAGAAATTATACCCAGGATCAAAATGCTTTCGGGAAAAAATACACCCCAGGATACACATAGTAAGACGCAAACGGTAAAACTTGCGCAAAACTCTTAAGCAAAAAGAAGAGAATGCAAAGACTAAAACTTGTATAAATGTTCAAACGAAAGAAAGACTCAAACAATACTTAAGAAAGAGGATGTTTTTATTTACAATAACATGCCAAAATGGCACAGATACAAAAGTTGGAAAAAGAAAAGAAAACCTAAACTGCTGCATCTCCGGAACCTAGAGGAAGAGAAGTGTCCGCGCCCCCAGAGGAAGTGGGTAGATCCACCGATGGCTTAATATTTTGGCCCTCATCAGTTTGACCTTCAACATCTTCGCCTTCTGTTTCCTCTTCAGTTCCCAAAGTTTCAAAACCAGAAGCATCAGTCTCTGCAAGGAGACCACTTTTTAGAAGCTAACTCAAGCTCACGGGCCTTAGCAATTTCGGCATTAACGTCAACGATACCAGCTTTGGCCTCTTCCAAGGTTTTTCTCCTCATGCTGTACATAACGTAAGTTTTCTCAACAACGAGGAAAGCCGCTCAGCGCTTAAGCTCTTCTTTGAGTTGGGTTACCTCGGCAGAAAGGTTTTCCCAGGCGGATCTAACGGATCTAAAGAGCCTATTATGCTCGATAGTTTTCTTATACTTCTCCTCCAACTGGGCATGTTTCACCCTTGCAACAGCAAGCTCGTCAGTTTTGGAGTTCAAGGCTGCCTCTAAGTTGGTCAATCTTTCAGCGGAGGCAGCCTTGGGGTCGGTTGCAGCAAGAATGGCATTATGGACTTCAGCCCATTTGGCCCTGGCTTCGTCAAATTTAACCCTCAGCGGGCCAATCTCTTGGCTAAGGGTTACCGCTTCTAGCTCGCTTTGCTACAAATGAGTCTCCAATACAACAGCCTCAGCAACTTTGGCTTCCAATTTGAGAGCCGAGCCGCAGTTTGCTCCTGCTCGGCCAAAAATTAATCACGTGCGGAGGTAAGTTCTTCCTTTTCCGAATCAACCTTTGGAGGCCCTCTGAAGCAAGAAAGTTGGTCTACAGAGCAAGAAAGACAAACTTAGGCAAAAGAAATAATGAAGGAAGTAAAGAATGTACCGTTGCGGCATTGTGCATGGCATTGTTCAACTAGCACTCTCCCGAGAGAGCCTGTATCTTTTCCTAATCTTTTTCTGTAGCCAAAGGCTTCAGATAGTTAGGGTGTTCCACCGGCCGGGTAGCAAATTGCATTCGGTGGAGACCGAGAGAGTAATGTTCCTCCTCCTTTGCGTATCTTCTGAGGGGGGAGCGTAGTTTTGCCCCAAATTTCCATGAACTGGGGACTGGGGGAGAAGAACACCCTCTTCTTGGGCAAATGCGGCCGGTGGAGATGATGTAGCAGTTGATGGTGTTGGTGAAGATGGAGATGAAACTGATGGAGTTGAAGGGTGAGAAGCAGCTGCGACAAACGCATTGCTGGTTGTTGGTTGCTCATAGGCTGAGGATGGAAGGGACCCAGTACTCAACCCCAAAATACCGAGCGCAACGACTGGGACACGCAAGCGGGAGTTGGAATTTTCCACCATTTCATACTCCCCCCAGAGCGCCGAGACATTGTCCTTGGCTGGTGTAACTAACTCAACGGATTGAGCGGTCTGTTGAGTTGAGGAAGGTCGTCGTCTTCTATGTAGAGAAGCTCCTTCCTTGCTAGCTTCTACATCATCGTCAATCATCATGGAATAAATGGAAGGTCCAGGCGAAGGGCTCCTCATCACGACTTCTGGAGATGACTCGGGAGCATCATTCTTTGCCCTCTTATTTTTCCCTTCGGACGAAGAGGAACACCTTCTTTTTGGTTGCTAGTTCTCCGGCCGGGGACTCCAAGAAGAAGCACTTGCACCAGAGGTAGGCCCAAAGATGCCTGTCTGTGAAAAAACTTTTTGCAGCAGCCTCGCTGCATCAACGGGATCAGCCAAAATGTCCTCCTCGGGGACAATAACTGAGCCTTGGGTCAGACCTAAATTCAACTGAAGGAATGATTCAGATAATTTTCTCATAAGAAAAGGTAAGGACATAACGAGTTAAACTTACCATGATTTTTGGCCTTCCAACCGTATTTTAGGGACATCTATTTCAACGAACGAGTTTCGGGCGTGGTAATGTCCAAAATCTTCTAAACCCATTGGTTCAGGCCCTCAACCCTAGGAGGAACCCATCGAGCCGCTGGCAGAAAATAGAAGGAGAGTTAATAATGACGATGAAAGGATCTTTAACAAGGAAAGAAATAGACTATTTACTCACAAATGCGGTTCCATAATTCTTGGAAGGAAGAATCTGAGGCCAGAATGATGTCACTAGTTGAAACTGAAACAAACCCTTCCATCTTCCCACGGTCGTTATCATCATCTATGCTAGACAGCAGCGCATGGTGGCCCCACTTGCTAAAGTTGATCATCCCCCCACAGAAGATCTTGGGGAATAAAGGTTCATCACATGAGCTAAAGTTAGCTCCTTTCCCGTTTCCTGGCGCAGGTGCCGAAGGCAAGCAATCGTCCTCCACATGGAGGGGCTTACCTGTGCCAGACACACTTGATAGCGGAGGTAAAACTCTTCAATAACAGAGTCAAGCTCTCCACTCAAAGAAAATATCCCCAAAGTGAAGGAATACGTATAGAAGTACGTAAAACCCTTCTTGGGTAAGGTTACCCGCTCCCTTAGGTCGGGAGAGAAAATGGCTAGGTCTTGGCAACGAAAATCTTCCTTTACAGCAGGAATGCTGGAAGGACGAATGGAAGAAGGATACCTACTAACGGCCCATGTATGAGAGCTAACAGAAGGAAGTTCTCTTGGAAGTCTTTTGTTGTAACAAAACTTCTAGGGATGATGGTGCCCACTGTTGGAGGAGCAGAGTCCTCAGCTTTGTTCTTGTTCTTTAAACAATTGGTATTCTTTGAAGAAGAAGCCATTATATGGAAGAAGAAAAACTTTTTTGTTTGAAGAAAGTTGAAGAAATATTGAAGAACAGGATGCAAGTTGAATAAAGAGAGTTTTAGAGAGTTTGGAGAGTTATGGAGGATGAATGAAAGAGGTTGATGCGAATAAGTAAAGGTTTAGGCGGCTAAATTCATGGCCATGATTACCTCGATAACCGGCAAAAGTTATGCTGAATTATGGGATGACGCATGTCCGGGACATTAAATGTGGAGAGACATGCGTCTAATCAACCATCAGAAGCTTTTCGGAAGGAATCATATTAATTCTCGCCAAAAAGAGTGCTTCTACCAACTTCCCTGTTACACAAAGTTATGTCACCGGAAAGCAGGGACACTATCTGTATAAGGTAAAATATGTCATGCTAAATGGCCGTCCAAAAGAGGGACACGTGGAACCTAAGGCGGGAATAGCTAAAACCAAAGGCGATTGTCTCGTCTGTCACCGGAAAGGATAACACTCATAAAGATGCAATAAATACCCTCCGCCCGATAGCATTTAATTGAGAATATTCCACAACATTTAGTGCGTTGCCCGTTACAGAGAATTTGCCATTTACACTAACGTTTACACCTTCTTCAATGGCCCTTGTAATTGACATTAAAGTAGGGCATGATCCTAGGACCTTGTTCCGTAGGTGCAGCTATAAATAGTAAGTTGTGTTATCATTGCAATGAACACAATTTTTTTGGCAAACTTAGGCTATAATCAATAAAAAACTTTATAAAATTTTACTTTCTTGTTCCTTGGTTTCATCACTGTTGTGCCTGAAAGCCCTGTCCCCGAATCATTATTTTTCTTGATTTTATCTTCATTTCAAGGCTAAGTATTGCACATTTCTTTAATTATGTCATTATTTCAAGGTCAAATTAATTCACTTATCTAGAAGCCACGTATAAATTCAACTGTACCTTTTTACGGGTAAATATAACTTAAATACACTAACTAAAAAGTATCTGGTAAAAGGTTACTTAGCTTTTCTAATGATAACCACATATATTTAACTATAAACTGTTGCATGCAATTACCTTGTACATGAATTTCTTCTATGAAACATATGGACATTAAGAAACATACAACTCTATCAATTGTTAAGATGACAATCTGAGATGCTGTTTCATAACAATCATTTACTGAAAACATAGTGAATTACTACTTCATGAAAAGATCTGGCATTTCACCAGAATATCACGATACAATTTACCAAACAGCTTGAAAATGCAATAAACATCTATAGTTCATGGTAAGAAAAAGTTTCACAATGCCGTCCCATGATTATCTGACAAAACCGACTCGTAAACCTTATTTATCTGTAATGAGAGTGAAGATACACAAAGAGATGCATAGACGGATCACAAAACAGCAGATAATTTATACATACAAAGACAAATTTGATAGCAAGTCAATCGTGTTACATCTACAATCTACTCTTTCTCACCGGTCCCATCTCCTTTGCCTTTGCCCTTAATAAGTGCTTCTGTATTTTACCTGTAGCTGTCTTTGGCAATGGTCCAAAAACCACAGACTTTGGAACCCAGTACCTTGGCATCTTCGATCGACTGAAGTTCATAATATCCTCTGCCAACTGTTGTTGATCCGTTTCCTTTACATTAGGCTTTAATGTCACAAATGCACAAGGTGACTCCTGCCATTGCTCATCAGGCCTTGCAACAACAGAGACCTCAAGTATTCCTGGGTGTTGATATAAGATATTCTCGACCTCAACACTACTAATATTTTCACCACCAGAAATAATTATGTCTTTTGATCTGTCTTTTATTTCAATATACCCATCGGGATGTTTTACAGCAAGATCACCAGAGTGATACCACCCTCCTGCAAAAGCAGCTTCATTGGCTTTAGGGTTCTTCAGGTAGCCTTTCATCACAACATTACCCTTGAAGACGATTTCTCCCATCGTTTTTCCATCGGCCGGAACAGGTGTCATGCCCTTTGGGTTAATTACATCTAGTTTCTCCAAGCTTACATATCTGACACCTTGACGTGCATTGAGACGTGCTTGGACATCTGTGGGAAGTAAATCCCATTCTGGCTTCCATGTGCATATAGTGGAGGGACCATAGGTTTCGGAGAGGCCATAAGTGTGTAAGACACGGAAGCCACGTTGAGTCATTGCAGCGAGAACTGAAGGAGGAGGAGAAGCACCAGCTGTGCTTACATGTACTAGACGAGGCAGGGGAAGGATAGTCTCTTCTTTTGGGGCATTAACTATGGTGTTGAGCACCACAGGTGCAGCAGAGAAATGGGTCACACCAAGGTGGGTTATAGCTGAATAAACAGCCTTTGCTGTTACCTGCATATGGACCCAGGACAGACACAAAAGGCAAACTTGTCATGAACCAGCATAAGCAAGGGAAGAAAACTATGCGTTCAACCAGCCTCAAAGACGTTATGTTTTTCTTTTTATCTCCATCTAGAAACTGACCTAATTCCTAAGAGCCAAGTACCCCTTTCTCCTCTCCTTTTTTCTTTCTTTCTTACTTTTTTTTTTTTTTTTTTTTTTCCGAGAATGGTAACAAGTGCCCCTTTTCTCATAGTGTATTCAAACTTATCTGGACTCGAGAAGTCGTGTAAAATCCTCTGGGGTCTTAACTAGGAAGTAAGCTACGTGTTACTACTTTTTTTAATGAACATCCTAAGATAGTTAAAATATTGATATTTTCTTTTTAAGATTCTTCTAGTCCATTAACCTACTTTAGGATGAAATACTGTATATTTGTTTCTTACCCTGATAGTTTGAACAATAAGATGCCATTGCTTCTTTTTGGTGACTCGCATGTCTTGTATGATCAGATGAGTAAATACTGATTTTTTGTTGAGTTTCAGCTAGGAAACTGGAAAGGGGGGGGGAGTTATCTAACTCCTCCATATTTTTCAAGAGGATTCTATCTACATCTCCGTTTATAATCATCCATTATTTGAACATTTTATCATGTATGTGGGAGAAGAAATGAGTAAAGGTAGATAGCTGAAGGGGAAGGATTGTTCTTTTTTATTAGTGAAATAAGCAGTTTTCATTTTTAAAAATTTAATGGTAAGAGTTAGCAGTTCATATCTTTTTATGACCCCCAGAACAAGAATTAGGAGCGTCTTTCTAAAAAAAAAAAAAAAAAA